>JAWZYU010000430.1:0-140006 GCA_038380435.1 Ryuthela nishihirai | reverse complement strand
TAGCTCGTTAACTTCGGAGAAACGAGTGTAAATCTAGAGACACGTGTCAAGAACCTTTTTTGTGGGGAATATTGAAGGCCCTGCCTAACTAGAAAAAAGTGAAGATTTCAGTCTTAAAGCTTGATTTTAATGTGTATTTTACAGTATCTAAAGATTTGTTGAAGCATGTACATTAAACGATGGCGGCACACTTGTAAGAATATTTCACCGAATTGATGAAAACTGAAAGAATCATTTCTGAAAATTTTTGAAAACCGTATTTTATAAACACTACATTTATTGTTTAATGTTTCAGCTTCTATTGCTGTTTAAAAATACTTGTTAGAAATAAAGATTAAGGGAGATTTAATTGAGATCTTTAATTTGTCTCAAATGACATTCCCCATAAAAATCCAATTTTGAAAATGAACGGACTTATGTCTTTTTACATTTACAGAGAACTGAACTTTCAATTAATCTGTCAGTCTGTGTTAATAGAGTTGACTAAAAATATCCTTATTATTTTCGAGATGCTCTGTTTAATAATAAGGGATGATGGAGAGTTTTTAAAATAATTTTCAAAGTGAAAGAATGTGATGTAAACAACAGATTCTTTCACAGGAAGTTCTGATACAAAATACTCATTACGTGAGCTTTAAATTGAAAAGAAGATAATTTCTTTAGATTTTTAATTCATCGATTCGTGGACAAAAAAGCGAAAGAATGTTAACAACTCGGAGTTTAACGATACGTGCTAAACTCTTTACATTGTGATGGCAAACCATAGCAACGAGTGTCGTGGAAAGCAGTCAAATATTTGCCGAATAAACTTCACAGAACAGTGGTGGGTAGTAGGTGAAAAGGGTAGAAAGGAAAATGAGGAAAAATCCATTTCGTACAGTTCGGCAAACATAACATTGTCGCTATAGCGACGGCGAGGATCTTCTTCGAGAATAACACGTGACTGAATTCTCATCGGGAAAATCATTAGTCCTCATGCATGGAAAGATAAGAAAACGCTCTCTATACACACACAAGCAAGCTTTAAACACTTGTAAACATATCTTGGAGATCTATGCGATAGAAGAGAAGATCGGAAGCGGAGAAAAAAATAGCCATGGCGACGAGAATGGATCAGAGGAGGAGAGAGATCCATTCTTTCCGTGCCACGAGGGAATTGGGTATTCCTAGAGGATGGAGAAGAGTAAAGATGTGGAAGATATGAGTGAGGATTAAGATGATGGAAATTAGAACAGAGCAGGAGAGAGTGTTTTTTTTTTCTCAATTCCTGTGGAAGAGGAAGAGGAGTTATTGATGATGAGAGGGGAAGAGAGGAAACTTCATTTAACGATTTTGATGATTTTCTTTCGTTATTTTGATTGTCTTGGAATTTCATTTTTAGAAGAAAGGAAAATTAATCGTTCTCCGACTGTTTCTGAAGTCTTCGAGTTCAGACTTGGACAATGTACAAACACCGGACAGAAGAATGGAAATAATTCCATGATATGTGGGCGGGGGTGGCTCAGTCGGTAGCGCGCCAGGCTCGTAATCTGTAGTTCCCAGGTTCGAGTCCCAGATGGGTCAGCGTTGAGATTTATCTCCGCAAAATTCCCCGCCCTGCCCACGGTCAGTAGGGGACACCGATGGGCTTGGAAAGGCCGCCGTCCGATGGGACGTTAAGCCGTGGCCCCTTGTGCGGAAGAGTTATATCCTGTGCACGTTAAAGAACACGCTGGATGGCCTTGACGGGAGGCTACCATGTGTCTCCCAACAGCTGTTCCAGTGGGTCCCCTCCCTCAACTTTCTCTGAGCTTTCGGGGTCCATGTGACCTGGCCATTTAGCCCATGGTGTGCAAAAAAGTGCCGCTCAGAGGTAAAACAACCCAACCCATGATATGTCATTTAAGGGAGTGGGATTCAGGGATCAGTAACTTTAAAAAATATATATATAAAATAAATAAAAAATAAATCAACTGGAAATAAATTAAAAATATTGAATAAAATCTACCCAAGTCTCGAATTTTAAGGATATTAATTTACTGAGATAGATATGAGAGCTGGAATATTTAATCAGCTAAAATAATTGATTTAAAAAGTTTTTTCAAAGAGGTAAATGAGAGAAATAATCATTCTATTAAACTTTACTAAACTGCGTAACCGTAAATTTATAGTTTTCTTTTATAACGATTATTTCAGTTTTAAGCTCGCTTTAATAAAAAGAAAAGTTTTTGTTTTCATGTTGTCATCTGTTTGTCTACAGACATTTGACGTTTTTGATTTTTACAGTTCATTTAAAAATTCCCCTTGCTTGAATTGGTATCAATGAAATATTATAAAAAATAAAATAAATAAATACCCCCTCAAGCAGCTGCTTGCCACAGAGGTCTGACAGAAGCCTGTCAGTTTATATGCCACAGTAGAAGGTCTGAGAGGATGGCAGGACCTCAGCAGAAAAACGACACAAACAGCCATGCCTTACCCGGGGCTCGAACCCAGGTCCCTTAGATTAATGGCCAAGCGTGCAAACCACTCGGCCTTAGGATTAATATTTTCCGAATATCCCAATAGCTTAAGCATCGCAATCTAACGGTGGGAAAAGTAATTTTGTTTCGATAGTTTTAATTTTATTTTTACCTTTTGCCATTTGACCATTGGCGGTTGCGGTTAATGTTCACAGCACATTGGATCGTGTGAGCTCACAAAAACCTGGATCGTGTGGGCTCACTCACAGAAATATGGAGCGTGTACAGTTGCTGTACACGCTCCAGATATTTTTCCTGAATTCTGTAATCACGTGACACAAAGGTTGCCAGATCACTAATTTCTAAAAAAATCGTTGCCAGATATTTTTTCTGAATTCTGTAATCAACCATAATGTTCGGATATTAATTTGAGCGACTGTACATATATAGCAATAAAAGGTGTAAATAGGAATGCTGCGTATCTGAGTTATTCAGAACTATCAAAAGTTGTGCATATCTCTTATCTTTTCTGATAAGATACCATCATCCTTCATCTTCTTATTGGTTGGGTTGGGTTGTTTTACCTCTGAGCGGCACTTTTTTGCACACCATGGGCTAAATGGCCAGGTCACATGGACCCCGAAGGCTCAGAGAAGGTTGGGGGAGGGGACCCACTGGAACAGCTGTTGGGAGACAGATGGTAGCCTCCCGTCAAGGCCATCCAGCGTGTTCTTTAACGTGCACAGGGTATGGCTCTCCCGCACACGGGGCCACGGCTTAACGTCCCATCCGACGGACGGCGGCCTTTCCAAGCCCATCGGTGTCCCCTACTGACCGTGGGCAGTTTGCGGAGATAAATCTCAACGCTGACCCAGCTGGGACTCGAACCTGGGAACTACAGATTACGAGCCTGGCGCGCTACCGACTGAGCCACCCCCGCCCCCTTCTTATTGGATATCGACCAAGTCCGTCAAATATCGTTCTCGTTTTATTGGATACTCTCTTGTTATTTGATATCATTTTCATCCTTCTGGAAATTGTCTTCGTCATATTATGTGATATACTTTTATTGGATACTCTTTCTATTTCTTTTATATCTTATAGGCACTTTTCCTTTCCGTATTAGACATTGCTCTCTTAACTGATAACGTTTTACTTTTATTGGAACTTTTATGTTATTCTATGCAGCCTTCTTTTCAGAGTATACTTACCTTACTGTATACTCCTCTCTTCTTATTTGACTCTTTCCTGTTATTGCATAATGTCTTGCTTTTAGAGTATACTGGCCTCACATTTATGTAGAGTACTCTTTGCTTGTCGGATATTGATTTCTTATGGTATAATACTCTTCTCTTATCGAATACTGACTCCTCTTATGGTACAGCCGCTCAAAAAAGCATCCGAACACTATGGTTGATTGCAGAATTCAGAAAAATATCTGGCAACGATTTTTTTTTAGAAATGAGTGATCTGGCAACCTTCGTGTCACGTGATTACAGAATTCAGGAAAAATATCTGGAGCGTGTACAGCAACTGTACACGCTCCAGTTACCGTTCACAGCAAACTGGAGCTCACACGATTCAATGTACTGTGAACATTAACCGCAACCGCTCCAATTTGATGTGAACGGTAACTGCACATGCTCCATATTCATTGCATTATACAGTATATTCATACGCATTATATATATTAAAAAATATCCGAACACTACGGTTGATTACAGAATTCAGAAAAAATATCTGGCAACGAATTTTTTTTAAATTAGTGATCTGGAAACCTTCATGTCACGTGACAGGAAGGTTGCCAGATCACTAATTTCTAAAAAAAATCGTTGCCAGATATTTTTTCTGAATTCTGTAATCAACCATAGTGTTCGGATATTTTTTTGAGCGACTGTACCCCTTTCTTCCTATCGGATACAAACCATTTCTTAATATACAGTCTTCTTTTGCTATCGGATATTGACCTCTCATTATTACATACTAATCTCTTCTCATTATATAGTCTTCTTTCCTTATGAGTTATTGCCTTCTTTTTTACATATTCCTCTTTTCTTATCGAATGCTGATCTCTTTTTATTATATACTTCTCTTTTCTTATTGCATAATAATAGTCCTCTTATCAGATACTGACCTCCTTTTATTTTATAATCCTCTCTCCCTATTGGATACCGACTTCTTATTCCATAGTTCTCCCTTCTTATTTGATACTGGCCTATTCTTATTTTATATTCCTGACTTATTTTCAGATACTGACTGACATTTTTTTAATGGATACATCCTTTCTTAATACGAATGGTGGGATTCTGCTGAGAGAAAATCTACTACTGTGTTTTCTGTTTGTTTGTGGATTGACATCCCCAAGTGAATAGATTCACAGGATACGTTTATCAGCTGGTGGATAATCTTGATCAGAGGTCATCGCAGGTACCTGAATATTTATTTATATGGGCATCATCATACCTACACTGGCCCTATCAGTCTGGGTAGCTTCAGACTATAGTCGTTCTAGGCGACTTCGATTAGGAGGATGTATAATACTATCGGTGTTACCTCTCTATAAACATACTTTCTTTAAAAATTCCACTAACCATGTTCTTTATATAGATTCATGGAATGTGATAATTCTGCACAGATGTATTATTCTCTTGATGTCCTCACACAAGAATTCCACCGTTATAATTTAGATATTCTCGGCTTGCAAGAGACTAGATGGACAGATAAAGGTCAGATTCTTAAAAATAATCTTAAATTTCTGTTTTCAGGGAGGGAAGATAATAACCATCACCAAGACATGGGTCTGCTTCTTAGCAGATACGCCAGTGATGTACTTCTAGGATATGAGTTCATTAATGAAAAGTTTCTTACAGCAAAATTTCAGACAAGCATTAAAGACTTGAATGTTATCGGCTGTTATGCCCCCACTGAGGATGCCGATGAGAAGGATAGGTTTTACGGAAAACTTCAGTATATTTTGAATTCTGTCAAGAAAGGAGATATTACTCTGTTCTAGGTGACTTCAATGCCAAAGTTGATACTGACTCTGACCTTTGGGGAGGGGTGTTAGGCCCTTTTGGTATTGGTAGCTGCAATGGGCAACGTCTACTACATGTAAGTAAACTTCATGGTTTGAGAATAACTCTTATTAGAATCACCGGTGCATCTATAAATATAAATGAGTTTCACTTGATGGGCTGCATAGGACTATGATCGATTATGAATGCCGCTAACCACATTGTTTAGAACATTACTGAAATGCTCAGCCCACCAAGCCATGGCAGAATCTTTACTATCTATAACCTTAACTTGCATATTCTTCAATCCCTGATACCTGTCCTTTTTCTACCACACAAAACATTAACTGTCTGGTACAGCTCTCGACTGTTGAGCTGTCTAACTGCTTCTTCGGCTTTGTCAGCCAAAGATTCTTATCAGCTGCTAACTGATATTTTACACGTTTATTAAGTTCTATATAATGCTTTCTATTAGGACTAGTAGGGTTTTGATTAAGAACATTCCCGCAGTTCTGTCTTTCTGAAATAAGCTCAAGTGCCTTATCACATAAATAATTCTGACTCCTCTGCTCCTTTTTTCCTAAAAGAGCACTGTTAGTTTCGAAAAACGCCTGTTTAAAACGGTCCCATTCTTCCTCAACTTCAGTAGTAAACAAACCATAACTGTCATGATTAAGTAACCTATCATGGTAAGCTTTATCTATATGTGGGTCTCAACATAACGCTCATTACAACTTCATGTAATCTATTTGTTTCTCTAGAGGGAAATAAACTACTTCAAGTAACTGTAGCATACATGTAAGGTTTTACATAAAGAGCATATTTACTTAATTTGAAAAACAAATGAAAACAATTTCGACTGTCCTCCAAAACCACTACCAACGCAATTAAAAGTTGCATGTTAGCATCTTCTTAGAGGATTGTTATGAGAAATTCTTCTCCTAAATAGGACATTGTAATGTTTAAGAAGTAACATGATTTTATTGTTGTATGTTCTCCCTTGTAAATATGAAAATGTATCTGTTTAAAGTGGCCCTGCTCCAGTGGCACAGCCATTACAACTCCACGTGAGCTCTTTAATCCTTGACAATGTGAGGAACTGTTGCAAGTGCCTAATACAAAAAGTACAGATTTTTCTAATCTTGTCAATTTTTCTGCTACCAAGTTAATGCCAATAGCAATAATGCTATCTTCCAAAAGCACTATCAGTGTTTTTTGGAAAGCAATTACATGTAAAATGATTTGTTTCATATATCTGATCTTAACATTAAGAGAGTCTATAGCAAAGAGTGGGCTCAAGCAAGCTTTTATTCACTCAATCCACATTACAATTCCATACGATCTATTAGTTTCCCTACATTGAAAGGAATTCCTGCAAGCAATTGTGGGATGCATTTCAATTTTCACATAAATAATACATAAAAACAGATGATTATGTTATATAAGATATGCAAAATTTCTGTCAGCAATGTGGTAACAGAAAGATTCCCAGCTCTAAGCATTTCCTTAAGTAATTTCATCTAGCCCTGGGGATTTATGAAGTTTAAATTTAGAAATAGCCAAAATAACTTCAGACTCTGTTATAGGACCAAAATTAAAGCCAAGTAACCTTTCTATCATCATTACAAACAATGGGAGTTGAACTAATCACATTGTTTAGAACATCACAGAAATTCTCAGCCCACTTAGCCATGACAGAATCCTCAGCTTCTAAAACCTTACCTTTAACTACCTAGTACAGCTCTCTGCTGTTGTGCTGTCTATCTGCTTCCTCAGCTTTGTCAGCCAAGCCATCAAGGCCTAGATTCTTAGCAACAGCTAACTGATCTTTACACGTTTATTAAACTCTCTGTAATGCTTTCTATTAGGACTAGTAGGGATTTGATTAAGAACATTCCTGCAGTTCTTTCTTTCTGAACTAAGCTCAAGTGCCTTATCACATAAATAATTCTGACTCCTCTGCTCCTTTTTTCCTAAAAGAGTACTGTTAGTTTCCAAAAAAGCCTGTTTAAAATGGTTCCATTCTTCCTCATCTTCAGTAGGAAACAAACTATAACTGTCATAATGACTAAGTAATCTATCACGGTAAGCTTTAGCTATAACTGGGTCTTTCAGAGCTTCAGAATTAAAGGTAAATTTTTTAAACTTAGCACAACACTTCTTAAGTTTAAGTTGCGAGACACTTTTAATAAAGTAATGGTCAGATCCAATTTCAGCTCCTCTATAAGACCGTCCCATGACCGAGTGGTTAGCGCGCTTGGCTACTGATCTAAGGGACCTGGGTTCGAGTCCCGGGTAAGGCATGGATGTTTGTGTCGTTTTTCTGCTGAGGGCCTGCCATCCTCACAGACCTTCTACTTTGGCATATAAACTGACAGGCTTATGTCAGACCTCTGTGGCAAGCAGCTGCTTGAGGGGATATTTATTTTATATTTATTATAAGACTTGATATTCCTAACAGAACTAGCCCATTTGCTGTTAATTAATATAAATCGATCATATTCTTATGCAGCCCATCAGATGAAACCCATGCGTACTTATGTATGTCGCAGTGTTTGT
The DNA here is from genome assembly GCA_038380435.1 of Ryuthela nishihirai. NCBI lineage: Eukaryota > Metazoa > Arthropoda > Arachnida > Araneae > Heptathelidae > Ryuthela > Ryuthela nishihirai. The sequence continues at coordinate 131,992 of JAWZYU010000430.1, read as the reverse complement.
GATAAGTGTTAGTTATTCTGAAACCATTGAGTTTACTTACCTGTAGGAGACGTTGCCCATAGGCATTGCAGCTACCAATACCAAAAGGGCCTATCACTCCTTCCCAAAGGTCAGAGTCAGTACCAACTTTTGCATTAAAGTCACCTAGAACAAGGGTAAAATCTCCTTTCTTAACAGAATTCAAAATATACTGAAGTTGCTCATAAAACTTATCCTTCTCAGCGGCATCCTCAGTGGGGGCATAACAGCAGATAATATTCAAGTGTTAATGCTTGTCTGAAATTTTGCTGTAAGAAACCTTTCATTAATGCACTCATATCCTAGAAGGGCACCACTAGCGTGTCTGCTGAGAAGCAGACACACGCCTTGGTGATGCTTATTACCTTCCCTCCCTGAAAAGAAAAATATAAGATTATTTTTAAGAATCTATCTGTTCATCTGGTCTCTTGCAAGCCGAGAATATCTAAATTATAATGGTGGAATTCTTGTATGAGGACATCAAGAAAATAAACTCTGTGCAGAGTTCTCACATTCCAATTACCTATGGGGAGAAAATGGTTAGTGGGATGTTTAAAGAAACTATCCTGTCAGACCTCTGTGGCAAGCAGCTGCTTGAGGGGGTATTTAAAAAAAAAAATATTTATTTTAAATGTTAATTGGGAGAGGGAATGCTGACAATATCAAACAGCCCTCTAATCGCAGACATAGGGCAAAGACCCGTTCCCCCACCACTAAAGGCTGAAGCCATCTTACACTGGAAGACTTCCTCCAATATAGAATTTGACGATGCCAGTAGATGCAAAGAGTTCAGGTGCCTGCGATGACTTCTACTACCTGATTACTCAAGATTATCCACCTGATAATACCCAATAAACATATCCTGTGAATCTATTCACTTGGGGCTGTCAACCCACAAACAGAAAACAGCAGAAGATTTTCCCTCCACAGAAGCCTACCAGTGCAGCAAATTCAGGATCCATAATCAAGCCAATAATTTCAGTCCAGTCCAGTAGGTTTATATGGTCAGTACCAGGACCGTGTGTGGTTGACCACTCCTCAGCAGGGTGGAAAAAAAAAAGTAGTCACACTTGTCCAGATCAGTAGGCCACACTCATCTGGCAGCCCTCCCTTTCCATTCACTTCCACAAGAGAGTACCTCTTTTGAAAGGAACTAACGGCCTGTACCACGAGAAGGCGCGGTTGGCCATTAGGTGCTAGGCCTGGTCGGTTATATGCATCATCACAGGGGATTGGTGCATAGTGTTATGTGCTGATTTTACATCAGGCAAAACGATTTATTTCTTTAAAATTAATTTCTCACTTGATTGAGTTTTTTATAAACACAGAGGGAATACACGAACGTACTAACAGGGTGGACACGTTAGGAGGGGGCGGGATTCGCAGCTGCCCTGACGGGCCACACACAGAAAACGCCATTTATTCTCTTGCAGTGTGAGGTCCGGCAGGGATGGTCTGGGGGTGCGAAAGACTGCTGACAGCTTTAGTGCGATCTCACACGGGGGAAGATGTATTCAGGAAATCGTCCCCCACATCAAATACAGATGTAGAACTGGACAACATCGTCCGGTTGTTTACAGTAATGAACTAGGAATTCAGTTTTCCCAAGCGGCGATGTCAACCTCAAACGCAGCCACAGACCTCCTGGGGGGAATTTATTACTGGTAAGTTCCTCTGCAGATGCTACATATGGTGAACATACCATTTTCGGGAAAAACAAGGGGAAAGGAACGTGGGGTAGAGTAGCGAGCCAGGGAGGGCTTGAGTTGGACCGAGATTTTGAACATAGCAGACAGCACTGAGATTTTAGAGAGAGCAATTGGACGGGATGGCCAGAGCTCTGGGCGGGCCAGATTCAGTATCAGCATATCGGAATCATTGGAAATGAGTGCAGGACTTTGAATCAAAAGCAGTGTAATTTGATTCGTTAATGCAAGGACATCCCTATGAATGAGTGGTTTCCTAAAATTAGAAGCAGAGAGACTGGAATTCGAAGAGCCTAACCAGTGAAGGGCACCCTCCCCCTTCCAACATAACCACGATGATGCAGCCGACCGCCTCTCTTCGCCGCAACCAAATTACCCAGCAGCGTATGTGATGGTCAACTGAGGGCCCGTCTCCACATCAGCCACAATGCGACGGAGATGTTTTCCCAGTCATCGGCTAAAGGACGAATTAAGGAGATGGTCCCCACCCGAAGCTAGAGTGACGACGACCTGGCCGTAATCCGATGCAGCTGACGGACGAACTGAGCACTTAGAACCCTTCCTTTAACTTATAAGTTGCTATCCTTAATTTTAGATTTAACTGTAAAGGGGTTCCACAGTTCCATAGTCCATTTAATTCTTTAAATTCTTTTTTTAAAGTCCACGATAGACGATTGATTTTTAGAAAAATCCATTGTTCTGCCTGTACTTTTAAATATTTTGTCTCAATAAATATTGTTATTGTTTTACGTTTCCATAAACCTGAGTTGCGCTCATCATTGTTCATATTAATAAAAACGTCTTCCCCTAAAGAGATGGCCTGGGATTTTTGCGGCCCGCATTGTCTAATTAAGTGAATAATCCGTAATTGGGCAATGTGGGAAACACAACGCCACAGATTTAAATTTGCATATTTCTACATAAAAATTGAATAGTGCTTGCAACCGCGAGGTGCGCACAACAGATTGGTGCCGTTGCCAGGATTTATTTTTTTTTAATTGGCTAATCACCAAACATAGCTCTTCTTGCAGTGACTACCTAGCTACCATTTCGGAGAACTAAATTGCCGAATCTGGTTTGATCTTCGTAGCCCATGGCTGCTTGAGGATGAAGAAGATTATTTTAAACGTAAGAGTATGTATGGTAACGTAAGAGACTCTGTGAATTAAGTTGCCCGCACTTCAAAATCAGCACTACAGGTTAATCGGAATTACGCAATTTTGGTTCTACGCGACCCCCTCCAGAACGAGCTCGAAGAACACCATTACTTCTCTTCCTTTACATCTTTCTTTATTAACCTTTAACATATATATACATATATATACAGGAAAAGTACAGTCGCTCAAAAAAGTATCCGAACGCTATGGTTGATTACAAAATTCAGAAAAAATATCTGGCAACGATTTTTTCAGAAATTAGTGATCTGGCAACCTTCGTGTCACGTGACAACCCAGTAACATGATTATAAAGACAGAACACGTTTTGATCTTTTCCTTGTAAGGATTTATTCAAGACATTTAAATAATCTGTAATGTCTGTTAGGAGAGCAAGTTAACATAGAAAATTTTCATCAACTAAACTTGCTATTAAATCTTCATCGGTGCCCACTTCTGTGAGAAAAAGATGAATTTTTTTTCGAAGTGTAAAATATCTCTTGAGGCATTTTCCGGCACTTAACCAGCGAATATTTCTATGCAAAAGCAGATCGCCATACTCAGCATGCAGTTCGTCCAAATAAGCTTTAAATTTTCTGTGTGTAAGAGAACGATTTCCGCCACAAATTAAACTGGTAATTTTGACAACCTTTTCCATTACGTTGTTTAGTCTCAGCGAAATGCCACACAATGTCTCCTGGTGCACAATACAATGCAACATTCGACAATGCATGCCATATGCATGCGCAGTGAGAGCGATTCGTGCTGTGGTTAGATGCTTCTTATTACTGCACCTTCATAAAATCATTTGTTTGATGACGCCTCACCGCTCTTAAAAGGTTTCAAAAGTTTGCTGATCGGCTTAAGAATGTTTTGTACACTTTATAGAATGAGTAAGAAGATTGCATATCAAGTAATGCAATATAAGTTGAGAAAAATTATAAGGTGGATTACAGATATTTATCTAAAATTTCAAGTAAAAACTTGATTTTGTTCACGGGCTACAAAAATCCTTGTGCGGGCTGCTAGTTGGACAGCGCTGTTCTATAGTATTGTTCGCCATAGGTAGCCGTGGATGAGCTGTGTCCTTGTGGCACTATCACAAGGAACCTTGAGGGCTCCGCTGACTGGTATTGAGGAGTATCTAGTCGGACGGAGACCCGATGGAACGGCTGGGCCTCGGTGAATTTGAGAGCCCCGCTAACTGGTGTTGGTGAGTATCTAGTCGGACGGAGACCCGATGGAACGGCTGGGCCTCGGTGAATTTGAGAGCCCCGCTGACTGGTGTTGGGGAGTATCTAGTTGGACAGAGACCCGATGGAATGGCTGGGCCTCAGTGAATTTGAGAGCCCCACTAACTGGTGTTGGGGAGTATCTAGTCGGATGGAGACTCGATGGAACGGCTGGGCCACAGTGAAGTTGAGAGCCCCGCTGACTGGTGTTGGGGAGTATCTAGTCAGATGGAGACCCGATGAACGGCTGGGCCTCGGTGAAGTTGAGAGCCCCGCTGACTGGTGTTGGGGAGTATCTAGTCGGACGGAGACCCGATGTAACGACTGGGCCTCGGTGAATTTGAGAGCCCCGCTAACTGGTGTTGGGGAGTATCTAGTCGGACGGAGACCCGATGGAACGGCTGGGCCTCGGTGAAGTTGAGAGCCCCGCTGACTGGTGTTGGGGAGTATCTAGTCGGATGGAGACCCGATGGAAGGGCTGGGCCTCAGTGAATTTGAGAGCCCCACTAACTGGTGTTGGGGAGTATCTAGTCGGATGGAGACTCGATGGAACGGCTGGGCCACAGTGAAGTTGAGAGCCCCGCTGACTGGTGTTGGGGAGTATCTAGTCAGATGGAGACCCGATGAACGGCTGGGCCTCGGTGAAGTTGAGAGCCCCGCTGACTGGTGTTGGGGAGTATCTAGTCGGACGGAGACCCGATGTAACGACTGGGCCTCGGTGAATTTGAGAGCCCCGCTAACTGGTGTTGGGGAGTATCTAGTCGGACGGAGACCCGATGGAACGGCTGGGCCTCGGTGAAGTTGAGAGCCCCGCTGACTGGTGTTGGGGAGTATCTAGTCGGATGGAGACCCGATGGAAGGGCTGGGCCTCGGTGAATTTGAGAGCCCCACTAACTGGTGTTGGGGAGTATCTAGTCGGACAGAGACCCGATGGAACGGCTGGGCCTCAGTGAATTTGAGAGCCCCGCTAACTGGTGTTGGGGAGTATCTAGTCGGATGGAGACCCGATGGAACGACTGGGCCTCGTTGAATTTGAGAGCGCGCTGACTGGTGTTGGGGAGTATCTAGTTGGACGGAGACCCGATGGAACGGCTGGGCCTCGGTGAATTTGAGAGCCCCGCTAACTGGTGTTGGGGAGTATCTAGTCGGACAGAGACCCAATGGAACGGCTGGGCCTCGGTGAATTTGACAGCCCCGCTAACTGGTGTTGGGGAGTATCTAGTCGGATGGAGACCCGATGGAACGGCTGGGCCTCGGTGAATTTGAGAGCCCCGTTGACTGGTGTTGGGGAGTATCTGGTTGGACAGAGACCCAATGGAACGGCTGGGCCTCGGTGAAGTTGAGCGCCCCGCTGACTGGTGTTGGGGAGTATCTAGTCGGATGCAGACCCGATGGAAAGGCTGGGCCTTGGTGAATTTGAGAGCCCCGCTGACTGGTGTTGGAGAGTATCTAGTCGGACGGAGACCCGATTCAATGGCTGGGCCTCGGTGAAATTGAGAGCCCCACTGACTGGTGTTGGGAAATATCTAGTCGTACATAGACCTGATGTAACGGCTGGGCCTCGGTGAATTTGAGAGCCCTGCTAACTGGTGTTGTGGAGGATCTAGTCGGACGGGGACCAGATGGAACGGCTGGGCCTCGGTGAAGTTGAGAGCCCCGCTGACTGGTGTTGGGGAGTATCTAGTAGGACGGAGACCCGATGGAATGGCTGGGCCTCGGTGAATTTGAGAGTCCTGCTAACTGGTGTTGGGGAGTATCTAGTCGGACAAAGACCCGATGGAACGGCTGGGCCTCACTGAATTTGAGAGCCCCGCTAACTGGTGTTGGGGAGTATCTAGCCGGATGGAGACCCGATGGAACGGCTGGGCCTCGGTGAATTTGAGAGCCCCGCTGACTGGTGTTGGGGAGTATCTAGTCGGATGGAGACCCGATGGAACGGCTGGGACTCGGTGCAGTTGAGAGCCCCGCTAAGTGGTGTTGGGGAGTATCTAGTCGGACGGAGACCCGATGGAATGGCTGGGCCTCAGTGAAGTTGAGAGCCCTGCTGACTGGTGTTGGGGAGTATCTGGTTGGACGCAGACCCGATGGAACGGCTGGGACTTGGTGCAGTTGAGAGCCCCACTGACTGGTGTTGGGGAGTATGTAGTCGGACGGAGACCCGATGTAATGACTGGGCCTCGGTGAATTTGAGAGCCCCGCTAACTGGTGTTGGGGAGTATCTAGTCGGACGGAGACCCGATGGAACGGCTGGGCCTCAGTGAAATTGAGAGCCCCGCTGACTGGTGTTGGGGAGTATCTAGTCGGACGGAGACCCGATGGAAGGGCTAGGCCTCGGTGAATTTGAGAGCCCCTCTAACTGGTGTTGGGGAGTATCTAGTCGGACAGAAACCCGATGGAACGGCTGGGCCTCAGTGAATTTGAGAGCCCCGCTAACTGGTGTTGGGGAGTATCTAGTCAGACAGAGACCCAATGGAATGGCTGGGCCTCGGTGAATTTGAGAGCCCCGCTAACTGGTGTTCGGGAGTATCTAGTCGGATGGAGACCCGATGGAATGGCTCGGCCTAGGTGAATTTGAGAGCCCCCCTGACTGGTGTAGGGGAGTATCTAGTCGGACGGAGACCCGATGGAACGGCTGGGCCTCGGTGAATTTGAGAGCCCCGCTGACTGGTGTTGGGGAGTATCTAGTCGGACGGACACCCGATTCAACGGCTGGGCCTCGGTGAAATTGAGAGCCCCGCTGACTGGTGTTGGGGAATATCTAGTCGGACATAGACCCGATGTAACGGCTGGGCCTCGGTAAATTTGGGAGCCCTGCTAACTGGTGTTGCGGAGTATCTAGTCGGACGGAGACCAGATGGAATGGCTGGGCCTCAGTGAATTTGAGAGTCCCGCTAACTGGTGTTGGGGAGTATCTAGTCGGACAAAGACCCGATGGAACGGCTGGGCCTCAATGAATTTGAGAGCCCCGCTAACTGGTGTTGGGGAGTGTCTAGTCAGATGGAGACCCGATGGAACGGCTGGGCCTCGGTGAATTTGAGAGCCCCGCTGACTGGTGTTGGGGAGTATCTAGTCGGATGGAGACCCGATGGAACGGCTGGGCCTCGGTGCAGTTGAGAGCCCCGCTGACTAGTGTTGGGGAGTATCTAGTCGGACGGAGACCCGATGGAATGGCTGGGCCTCAGTGAAGTTGAGAGCCCTGCTGACTGGTGTTGGGGAGTATCTGGTTGGACGCAGACCCGATGGAACGGCTGGGCCTTGGTGAATTTGAGAGCCCCGCTGACTGGTGTTGGGGAGTATCTAGTCGGACGGAGACCCGATTCAACGGCTGGACCTCGGTGAAATTGAGAGCCCCGCTGACTGGTGTTGGGAAATATCTAGTCGGACATAGACCTGATGTAACGGCTGGGCCTCGGTGAATTTGAGAGCCCTGCTAACTGGTGTTGCGGAGTATCTAGTCGGACGGAGACCAGATGGAACGGCTGGGCCTCGGTGAAGTTGAGATCCCTGCTGACTGGTGTTGGGGAGTATATAGTAGGACGGAGACATGATGGAATGGCTGGGCCTCAGTGAATTTGAGAGTCCTGCTAACTGGTGTTGGGGAGTATCTAGTCGGACAAAGACCCGATGGAACGGCTGGGCCTCAATGAATTTGAGAGCCCCGCTAACTGGTGTTGGGGAGTATCTAGTCGGATGGAGACCCGATGGAACGGCTGGGCCTCGGTGAATTTGATAGCCCCACTGACTGGTGTTGGGGAGTATCTAGTCGGATGGAGACCCGATGGAACGGCTGGGCCTCGGTGAATTTGAGAGCCCTGCTGACTGGTGTTGGGGAGTATCTAGTCGGATGGAGACCCGATGGAATGGCTGGGCCTCGGTGCAGTTGAGAGCCCCGCTGACTGGTGTTGGGGAGTATCTAGTCGGAAGGAGACCTGATGGAACGGCTGGGCCTCGGTGAAATTGAGAGCCCCGCTGACTGCTGTTGGGGTATATCTATGTTGGACAGGGCCCCGGCGGAGGGGCCTGGTAAGGCCTGACTAAGAGTTCCCACCACGGGAGCAGAGGCAACTTGGATATATACAGGGTGTCACAAAAATATAGGTACAAACTTTTAGGGGAGGTAGATAACATCTAAAGGAATGAGAATTGCATAGGTATCAATAACCGGAGATGTCACCGTAAGTGAATATATTCATCAGTGCGCTAGAGGGGAAATTTCGGATTTCCTCATTCGAGTGGTAGTCGGCTGACGAAGAGCATGCAAAAGTATTCGAACAGGGAGCTGACAGACATTCACTTAGTGTATGGAATAGCTGAGGGCAACGGACGAATGTATCAAGAACACTTCCCACACAGACATGTACCGGGCCACTGTTTGTTTGCGCGTGCGCATCAAAACTTGTGCCATTATGGATGATTAAGAGCAGTAACATTATGAAATGTATCATCTAGTACGCCATTTGTAATAATTATGTCCAATAAATGTTTTCCCATTAATCACTGTTTTGTATCTCTGCTATCACTTTCCCATGACGTTTCCGGTTATGGTTTCCTATGCAATTCTATTTCGTTTAGATGTTATCTACCTCCCCTAAAAGTGTGTACCTATATTTTTGAGACACCCTGTATATCCTTGTTTGTGGCTAACCTTGGCGCATATTAAATTTAGGTTTTGACCGATGGATGAACTTTACTTCTATAGCACTGTTCGCCATAGGTAGGGGCGGGGGTGGCTCAGTCGGTAGCGCGCCAGGCTTGTAATCTGTAGTTCCCAGGTTCGAGTCCTAGCTGGGTCAGCGTTGAGATTTATCTCCGCAAAATTCCCCGCCTTGCCCACGGTCAGTAGGGGACACCGATGGGCTTGGAAAGGCCGCCGTCCGTCGAATGGGACGTTAAGCCGTGGCCCCGTGTGCGGGAGAGCCATACCCTGTGCACGTTAAAGAACACGTTGGATGGCCTTGACGGGAGGCTACCATCTGCCTCCCAACAGCTCTTCCAGTGGGTCTCCTCCCCTAATCTTCTCTGAGCCTTCGGAGTCCATGTGACATGGCCATTTAGCCCATGGTGTGCAAAAATGTGCCGCTCAGAGGTAAAACAACCCAGCCATAGGTATGCGTGGGGCGAGCTGCATCTATATGGTGTTGTCTTGCCCCCGACATAGGTAGTGGAGATTTGGCATTATCCCTATAGATGTAGTGCAGTCCATGTATTGCGGAGCATCTGGGATTTGTCATCATTTATAATTTCCTGTTCCACTTGGTGGCCACCATGCCCCACAGACATAAGTTGCTATTCTTTCAATTCTCCTTTTGTAGAGTTCTTTCTTAACCGTTCCTTTTAGACCCCCGGTTCTTGTTGACATTCTATGTTCTCATGGGCTTGGAAAGGCCGCCGTCCGTCGGATGTGATGTTAAGCCGTGGCCACGTGTGCGGGGGAGCCATATCCTGTGCAAGTTAAAGAACACGCTGGATGGCCTTGACGGGAGGCTACCATCTGCCTCCCAACAGCTCTTTCAGCGGGTCTCCTCCCCCAACCAATAATTAATTACAATTAAATAAATAATAAAGTAATTATATATATATTTTACGATGGACATTAGGTGTCAAAAATTTGACCTCTAACTACAGATGATTTCGGGCTCAAAAATATGAACCGAAACTGAACCTTCAGCTTCTAATGCAATAAAAATGTTTATAACTGAACTAACAACTTCTACTATTAATGGGGCGGAGGTGGCTCAGTCGGTAGCGCGCCAGCTTGTAATTTGCAGTTCCCAGGTTCGAGTCCCAGCTGGGTCAGCGTTGAGATTAATCTCCGCAAAACTCCCCGCCCTGCCCACAGTCAGTAGGGGACACCGATGTTCTTGGAAAGACCGCCGTCCGTCGGAAGGGATGTTAAGCCGTGTCTCTGTGTGTGGGAGAGCCAGACCCTGTGCACGTTAAAGAACACACTGGATGGCCTTGACGGGAGGCTACCATCTGTCTCCGAACAGCTGTTCCAGTGGGTCCCCTCCCCTAACCTTCTCTGAGACTTCGGGATCCATGCGACCTGGCCATTTAGCCCACTGTGTGCAAAAAAGTGCCGCTCAGAGGTAAAACAACCCAACCCAGTCACTTCACTAGCAATTACCACCTAGTACCCTGGGGTTCACACCAGATGGTCACGTCTTCTTTCTTCTGAGAGAGTGTTAGACCCTTCTCTAAGGAATGAGCCCCTAGACCACGACAAGGTCCTCTCTCGACGAATTGACTCTGATTACACACAAGTAAAAAATTTCTTGGCCTATGGCCTAATATTCTTTATTATCTCATTCAGAATTCACAGAGCCAAAGATCGAAATTAAAACCAATTCCCCCTAGGGAGATGATAACGTAAAATGTTCCATTAGCAATATTGGCATTGAATAAATGTTTAAGGAAATAGGTGAAATAATTTTATTTTCCAGCAGTCTAAGATATTCGCAAATCAACCAAATGTTAAATACCGCAGTTGTTCGAATTTTCTCACGAGTTGTTGTGTTGGGTTGTTTTACCTCTGAGCGGCACTTTTTTGCACACCATGGGCTAAATGGCCAGGTCACATGGACCCCGAAGGCTCAGAGAAGGTTGGGGGAGGGGACCCACTGGAACAGCTGTTGGGAGACAGATGGTAGCCTCCCGTCAAGGCCATCCAGTGTGTTCTTTAACGTGCACAGGGTATAGCTCTCCCGCACACGGGGCCACGGCTTAACGTCCCATCCGACGGACGGCGACCTTTCCAAGCCCATCGGTGTCCCCTACTGACCGTGGGCAGAGCGGGGAATTTTGCGGAGATAAATCTCAACGCTGACCCAGCTGGTACTCGAACCTGGGAACTACAGATTACGAGCCTGGCGCGCTACCGACTGAGTCACCCCCGCCCCCAATTTTCCCACGAAAAAAGCACTAAGTTACTTTTATTATGTCATAGTTGTGCATCAGTTGAGATAACCCCCACCCCCCGGTCGAACTCTCCGTCGGCGAGAAAGTGGACACCTTTTGGCTTGGTAAGTCTGCCTCCGTCCGATGGTAAGAGTGGGAGGAGAGTCATACAATGTGCACAGTGAAAAACACGCTGGATGGCCTTGATGAGAAGATTTTATCAGGAACTTACCACCCCCCTTCCCCGATGCTAAATTTTCGGCGCCTTCCCTAAACTGAATTCTCGGAACACTCCCTATAACCTCAAAAAAAAAAAAAAAAAAATATCGGAACACTCAAAACAAAATGCTAGGATTCTGTTCGTTAGCCCTCCCCCACCCCCGAAACTAATTCCTGGGTAGGTGCGCGACTTATATTTCCTAACAGCTGTGCAACTGCTTCGCATCCCCCAATCTTCTCTAAGCCCAAAATCTAGTTTCAATTTGCGCATTCAGAGGACACTAAAATTCTGAAAGTGGCCCACTGTATTCTCTTTCAAATTAAACATTCTATATCAGCCAAATGTCTTTGGTCTTGGTTTGTTGTTTTGTACCTTTTTCAAATTTCCCTCCTAAAACTCATTCAAAAAAAAAAAGTAAAAGAAGTAACGAACCATTCATTACAAAATGTCACCTAGAAAACATTTTTGCAAAACTTCTCGAAACTTCTCCCAACCTAAAAGAAAAATCTTTAGCCGAGTAACATAAATCCTAGTCGCTTAAAAATAATTTGTCATTTCTTAATTATATACCATTCGTCTAACTTACGGTCATTTACAATATGTCTCCGAAGTTGTTAAACGAAAAATCCTACGAATATCTTGTTGGAGATAGAGTGTGATTATTAATTCCTTCTTGGCACGCTAGAACATTTCTTTTTTTTCTGTTCCTCGTTTAAATCTTTTTCTTCCTTTTCATTCGAATTTTAAGATACCACGATCAGTTTAAACCGTGTCCAGGATGACACTCAACAATGGATGTCTTCTGCAGCCTCGCAGTTGCTGGACGCGTCCATCAAACGACGCGAGAGCTGTTATCAGTCTGCGCACTCTCCGTAAAGTGACCAATAAAAAACGAGCGATTTGATAAGAGGCGCGAATCGTTGGACACGACAATCACGTGTCAAATGACGAGTAGAACGAGGCCTCGATGTGATAACGGAAATCCCAAAAAAAAGTCCTGTAAGACTATCTTGGAGCATTAATGATGTATGCAGTTGAAAGATGGTAGATTTTTCTATTCAGTTTTTTTTTTAGTTTTTTTTGGCAGACTATTACTTTCTTAGATTTAAGCAAATTTCACGGTTGCATCTGGAGGAAACCACGCGTTACGACTTTGTTTTCCAATGTATCGGTTTTTGATGAAAAGACGCAAAATTACTGTTATTAAGTTAAAAAGTTCTTTAAGGGAGTAAAAAATGGTGTTAGCGATGAGACGAAGTTTAAATTACTAAGAAACGTTAAAAAAAAAGCATTGAAAACTTATACCTTGTGAAGGTTTAGCGTTTCTACTCTATTATTTTCTCGGGGAACTTGGAAATTTGTAAAAACACAAGATTAAAAGAAAATTGCGTTCTGCATGTTTCCATCAGTATTTGTGTATTGTTCAATTGATTGGTTCTGCAAAATAAATTGTATTATTATACACAATTTCCTTCCCATGCCGTTGGAAGAAATTCCTCTCTTTCGGTGTGTATACTATATTACAAAGAGTAGTCGGACACTTTTCAGTATATGTGAAGGGAATTGAAAGGGTTGGGTTGTTTTACCTCTGAGCGGCACTTTTTTGCACACCAGGTCACATGGACCCCGAAGGCTCAGAGAAGGTTGGGGGAGGGGACCCACTGCAACGTCTGTTGGGGGACAGATGGTAGCCTCCCGTCAAGGCCATCCAGCGTGTTCTTTAACGTGCACAGGGTATGGCTCTCCCGTACACGGGGCCACGGCTTAACGTCCCATCCGACGGACGGCGGCCTTTCCAAGCCCATCGGTGTCCCCTACTGACCGTGGACAGGGCGGGGAATTTTGCGGAGATAAATCTCAACGCTGACCCAGCTGGGACTCGAACCTGGGAATTACAGATCACGAGTCTGGCGCGCTACCGACTGAGCCACCCCCGCCCCTAATTGAAAGGGATTGACAAGTCACAAGGACCTCGAAAGCTCAGAGGATGTCGGGGGAGGGAATTCACTTGGACAGCGGTTTGGGAGACAAATGATAGCCTCCTGTCAAGGCCATCCATCATATTCTTTAACGCGCACAGGGTATGACTTACGTCCCATCCGACGGACGGCAGCCTTTCCAAGTCCATTGATGTACACTACTGACAGAGGACAGGGCCGGGATACTTGTGGAGATAAATCTCAATAGTGGCCCAGCTGGGACTCGAACCCGGGAACTGTAGATTACGATCCTGGATATGAACCCACCCTGGATCTCACCCTCACCCCCCCTATATGTGAATGGAAAATCGCATTGATAGCTGTCATGATCAGATGACCTTTGCCATACCAAAACTGGAAGCATCATCTGTGCCTAAGGGGTCAGTCCCCCAAGCCTCGGACGGTTCAATAGGAGCACCGTATCACGACTGCTTGGCAGTGGCTAACAGAGGTCACGTGAGCGGAAGTGACGAGAGAGGTATGCTTGGCTCAGGAAGAAGGAGCAGATAGCGGATTGTCTTTGTCTTTGTCGAAAAACGGCATCAGTAACTGCCGAAGACTGTAGTATTCTGTAAGCAGGAAGAGCGTGTGTATTATATGCTGGATGTAATAGTCTGTAGTATTAAACATCGGTTAAGTTTATCCAGTACCAGTGTCGGTAGTCCGCTCATTTCCAATCTCGCGTTTGCTCGAGACCCCTTTGTTCCCGACAGAAGCGTCGGCGCCCTGAGATAACGGTAGCGGCTGACGGCCAGGAGAGACAACCGTTACAATAGCTCTCTACATTTAAAAATAAGGTTTTCACTCGAATTTCTGTTTGTAATAACATTGCTACAGATTATCAGCAATATTTATTTGATGGTACAGTCGCTCAAAAAAGTATCCGAACACTACGGTTGAATACAAAATTCAAAAAAAAATATCTAGCAACGACTTTTTTCAGAAATTAGTGATCTGGCAACCTTCGTGTCACAAAGACCTAGATCGTGTGGGCTCACTCACGGAAATATTGAGCGTGTGCAGTTACCGTTCACAGCAAACTGGAACGGTTGCGGTTAATGTTCACAGCACATTGGATCGTGTGAGCTCACAAAGACCTAGATCGTGTGGGCCCACTCACGGAAATATTGAGCGTGTGCAGTTACCGTTCACAGCAAACTGGAGCGGTTGCGGTTAATGTTCACAGCACATTGGATCGTGTGAGCTCACAAAGACCTAGCTCGTGTGGGCCCACTCACGGAAATATTGAGCGTGTGCAGTTACCGTTCACAGCAAACTGCAGCGGTTGCGGTTAATGTTCACAGCACATCGGATCGTGTGAGCTGACAAAGACCTAGATCGTGTGGGCTCACTCACGGAAATATTGAACGTGTGCAGTTACCGTTCACAGCAAACTGGAGCGGTTGCGGTTAATGTTCACAGCACATTGGATCGTGTGAGCTCACAAAGACCTAGATCGTGTGGGCCCACTCACGGAAATATTGAGCGTGTGCAGTTACCGTTCACAGCAAACTGGAGCGGTTGCGTTTAATGTTCACAGCACATTGGATCGTGTGAGCTCACAAAGACCTAGATCGTGTGGGCTCCCTCACGGAAATATTGAGCGTGTGCAGTTACCGTTCACAGCAAACTGGAGCGGTTGCGGTTAATGTTCACAGCACATTGGATCGTGTGAGCTCACAAAGATCTAGATCGTGTGGGCCCACTCACGGAAATATTGAGCGTGTGCAGTTACCGTTCACAGCAAACTGGAGCGGTTGCGGTTAATGTTCACAGCACATTGGATCGTGTGAGCTCACAAAGACCTAGATCGTGTGGGCCCACTCACGGAAATATTGAGCGTGTGCAGTTACCGTTCACAGCAAACTGGAGCGGTTGCGGTTAATGTTCACAGCACATTGGATCGTGTGAGCTCACAAAGACCTAGCTCGTGTGGGCCCACTCACGGAAATATTGAGCGTGTGCAGTTACCGTTTACAGCAAACTGGAGCGGTTGCGGTTAATGTTCACAGCACATTGGATCGTGTGAGCTCACAAAGACCTAGATCGTGTGAGCCCACTCACAGAAATATTGAGCGTGTGCAGTTACCGTTCACAGCAAACTGGAGCGGTTGTGGTTAATGTTCACAGCACAGTCGATCGTGTGAGCTCACAAAGACCTAGATCGTGTGGGCTCACTCACGGAAATATTGAGCGTGTGCAGTTACCGTTCACAGCAAACTGGAGCGTGTGCAGTATCTGCACACGCTCCAGTTGCTGTGAACGGTAACTGGAGCGTGTACAGTTGCTGTACACGCTCCAGTTATTTTTCCTGAATTCTGTAATCACGTGACACGAAGGTTGCCAGATCACTAATTTCTGAAAAAAGTCGTTGCCAGATATTTTTTCTGAATTTTGTAATCAACCATAGCGCTCGGATACTTTTTTGATCGACTGTACCAGGCCCCGATCTACAAAAAAAAATCGAGGTCGGAACCCCCCCCCCCCATCCCGACCTTGATTCCAGCCGAAAAAATGTAAAGGTGGGGAGGGGGGACAAGACATTTTTTTCCCAATACAGTGTAACATTTCCCTCTCGGTTTTGCGGTTTTAAAAAAATTCTTGAAAAATACATGAAATATAAACAAGTTTAATAGTTTTTTTTTGCGTTTTTTACCCTTACATTTTGAAGCGGGGAGGCATGACCCCCTTGTCTTCCCCCCCCCTTCCTTGATCCGGCCTTGGATGGCATGTGTGTAAGTTCGAAATAACCAAACAGATAATAAATGAACTTATTTAATAGAAAAATAAATTGATTTGAAAGAAATAAGTAAATCCTGAATTATTCTTCATTTTATATGTAAATTGACTAACTAAACTAATGACTAATTACTATTGGCCTGGGGGCGGGGGTGGCTCAGTCGATAGCGCGCCAGGCTCGTAATCTGTAGTTCCCAGGTTCGAGTTCCAGCTGGGTCAGCGTTGAGATTTATCTCCGCAAAATTCCCCGCCCTGCCCACGGTCAGTAGGGGACACCGATGGGCTTGGAAAGGCCGGCGTCCTTCGGATGGGACGTTAAGCCGTGGCGCCGTGTGTGTGGGAGAGCCATACCCTGTGCACGTTAAAGAACACGCTGGATGGCCTTGACGGGAGGCTACCATCTGTCCCCCAACAGACGTTGCAGTGGGTCCCCTCCCCCAACCTTCTCTGAGCCTTCGGGGTCCATGTGACCTGGTGTGCAAAAAAGTGCCGCTCAGAGGTAAAACAACCTAACTATTGGCAATATTGTAATGACAGATACTGAGAGTATAAAATTCGCAATTTGAGCCACAGAATGTTTTTCCATATAACAAATCATAGAACCGAACTTTTACCAAAAAATCGATTTTACTTATTACCCAACATGTTTAATAGGAACGACATTCCCTTAAACAACCGAAGACACTCCAATTCTTCATACGTTGGGTTGTTTTACCTCTGAGCGGCACTTTTTTGCACACCATGGGCTAAATGGCAAGGCCACAAGGACCCCGAAGGCTCAGAGAAGGTTGGGGGAGGGGACCCACTGGAACAGCTGTTGGGAAACAGATGGCAGTCTCCCGTCAAGGCCATCCAGCGTGTTCTTTAACGTGCACAGGGTATGGTTCTCCCGCACACGGGGCCACGGCTTAACGTTCCATCTGACGGACGGCGGCCTTTCCAAGCCCATCGGTGTCTCCTACTGACCGTGGGCAGGGCGGGGAATTTTGCGGAGATAAATCTCAACGCTGACCCAGCTGGGACTCGAACCTGGGAACTACAGATTACGAGCCTGGCGCGCTACCGACTGAGCTACCCCCGCCCCGAATTCTTCGTACAAAGAAACTAATAAACAAACAACGGGAATCTAAATCGGCACTAGTAAAAAGCAAAGCCACTTAAACAACAACTTCTCTTCTTCTAATCCAGGGTGGCTCAGACGGTAGCGCACCAGGCTCGTAATATGCAGTTCCCTGGTTAGAGTCCAGATGGGTCAGCATTGAGATTTTTCTCCGTAAAATTCCCCGCCCTGCCCACGGTCAGTAGGCGACACCGATGGGCTTGGAAAGGCCACCCTCCGTTGGATGGGACGTTAAACCGTGGTCCCGTGTGCGGGAGAGCCATACACTGTGCACGTTAAAGAACACGCTGGATGGCCTTGACGGGAGACTACCATGGAACCAATTTCTGTCAATCTGTCTCCCAACAGCTGTTCCAGTGGGTCCCCTCCCCCAACCCTCTCTGAGCCTTCAGGGTCAATGTGACCTGGCCATTTAGCCCATGGTGTTCAAAAAAGTGCCGCTCAGAGGTAAAACAACCCAACTCATAATAATTTTTTCAGGCATTGTATGATCTTATTGTTATGCAGAAAGTGCTGAGCAAAAATTTCTTCTATGATTAAGAAAACGAAACGACGAAAAACTTCTACGATTAAGAAAACGAAACGACGAAAAACTTCTACGACTAAAGAAAACGAAAGAGCTCTTTAAATTACGTAAGTACGTTATTAAACATTTTAATAAAGAAATTTAGGGTACTGAGCGATTAATCAACACCATAAAGACGATCGTTACAAAAAAAAAGAAACAAAACAATAACGATGTACGAAAAAGAGCGAAAGAAAAAAGCACTGCGAAGCTCCATCCAAGAATCTTCTTTCCAATATATCAAAAAAGATCAAGGCATTGGTAGGCTTAGAAAAATCTTTGTTTACTTCCTCCCCAAACCCCAGTTCTCGCAGCATTGAAATCGAAGGAACGTGCCAGGTGGCCGCGTGCGCCATTACCGCGGAAACTCTATTGCCGTTGCCAACGGGTAAACGATCAATTGTTACAGAAATTCTCGAGTAGATGGAGCTGGTTATATTCAAGTATTGTTTCGTTGCCAAAATTTACTGAGAAACTCAACGGTTTTATGAATATCATCAGTACTTCGTCCTGCCATTCCATACTTGGAAACTTTTAGAAGCACTTTTCAGAAAAGGCTTAACAACGAAAGTCTGTTTCGTATATTTGCATTTATTTGATCCGAAATGCCACTTTTGTTGCAGATGATCGCGATTTGGAGTCTCCGATTCAGACGATTCAGTTATTGAAGAAGGAGCACTTGGCGGGAAATTTTCCGTGGTATATTTGAAATGTAAATGATTTAAGGGGGCGTAAATAATAGTACATGTAAGGAAGCCAACGTAACTTCATAAAATCACTACATGCGTTATACTAATGTTTCTCAAAGTGGACGATACCGTCCCCTGGGGGAGGGGAGCTGGAACGATCCAGGGGGTCGGTAGTAGTCTCGGGTGCAATGGGGGGGGGGGGGGGGCGGTGGAAGCATAAAGAAAGAAGGGAAGATAAGAAATTTTGAAAAACCGTTCGTACATGTTTCATCTGTTTTGTAACATAGAGTTAAAGTCGTAGTGATTACGTAGTGATGCGAATGTTACTATGGTTGATTTTAATAAATAATTTTATAATTTCAAGCTTCGAGGTGTCTTATTTACAACAACATATTTCTCTACTATGTTGTAGGACGTAGGTAGAAATATAGATACATAAAAGAACGCAAATTTGTCACTGCATCTTTCTATTTGTTTGCTTAAAGAAGGTAGATTTCCAGGGGGGGCGCTGATTAATTTTTTTTCTGAAAAGAGGGCGGTAGGACAAATAAGTTTGGGAACCTCCGCGTCACACGGTCCTCTGCTAAATAATATTTGCTCATTATTCCCAAAATAAATGTATTGCCACAGTGACCTTTAAACACGTAATCTTTGCTTAATCTCTGGTACCTATGAATTCAGTCAGACTTGGGACGGATGTTTTCATTAGTCAGTAGTGCGCCAGGATCGTAATCTTCAGCTTCCAAGTTCCAGTCTCAGTTATGCTTGGATCCAGATTAATCAGTTCAGTTCAGTTTTATTATAATAATAAGGTTACAAACAACAGATATTTGTAATACTCTTATTAACCCAAGAGCATCTAAGCTCATGTAGGTTAATTTACAAATTATTTAAATACATAATTTTGGCAACACTGACACTCAACTTTACATAAAGAAAGAAATATATATATACAAAAACAACACAGAATTTATAAAAACGAATTATTTTTTTTTACTTTAACACTGAAAACAGGCTGTCTGCATTTGTAATGGTCATTAGATAATTAGCAGTGAGAGATCTGAAATGCACAAAATTAGTTTCATTTCGAATTATAATCGGTAAAGAATTAAAAATTTTAGGGGCCAAATAATCAAAGTGTTTGTGCATAATTTCTTTATTTGCAAGTGGTAACAGAAACCTATTCCCATTATCTCGCATAGAATAATTTGTATAATGCAGCACTGCATTATTGTTTTTAAAGAAGTAATTTAATGTTCTATAAACAGATAAATGTCTCAGTGGAAATACACCTGAAATGGTATACTTACAAAAGATGGTAACAGTTTTATATTTATTTGGTAAAATTTGGAATATAAATTTATTTTGCATTGAGATTAGACTCCTTAATGATGAAATGTATGTTCCTCCCCAACTTGTAATACCATACTGTATAGCAGACTGAACCCATGATTTGTATAACATTATTAACATTTTATTACTGAGGATTTTTTTTAAATAATAAAATTTATATAACATCTGTCTAAGTGTGTTTGTTAGTTTTCCAATATGCATTTTCCAACTTAGGGAGCTATCAATATAAACGCCTAGGTAGAGTAGACTTTGAATCTGATCAATTTCTTCACAGCAACAAACTGAGTAATTATTGCATGAAAATGTATGCAATTTTAATTTAATCAAATTTGGATTGTATGATTTCTTCTTTAGGTTAAATAGAATATACTTAGTCTTTTTCGTATTTAAATGTAATCCATTTAAATCCAACCATTTCATCACACATTTTAGATCAGTGTTTATGTTATAAAGGAGATTTTCCAGAGAATCAGCACACAAAGTTAATGATGTGTCATCTGCAAAAGTGTTAATATAGCTATTTATTTTTAATTTACATTGATCATTTATGAATATCAGAAACAAGGTTGGTCCCAGGACTGAACCTTGTGGTACGCCACACGAAACATGTTTTGGGTTACTAAGTGTATTAAAAAGACTAACACATTGCGTTCTGTGATGTAAGTAGTCTTTAAACCATTTTAATACAACACCACGAATGCCAATATTTTCTAGTTTGCTAATTAAAATTTCGTGATCAACGGTGTCAAAAGCTTTCTCCAAGTCCATAAATACGGACAGAGTAAATTGATTATTGTCTATGGAATGAAACACTTTTGACGTATAATTCAACAATGCATTTTCTGTACCTCTACCCTTCCTAAACCCAAATTGGTTTTCAGAGAGAAAATTAAAACTGTCTAAAAAATTTATCAGTCTATTATTAACAATTTTTCTAATATTTTTGAAAATACTGGGAGAAGAGATATCGGTCGATAATTCTTAAAATCATTTTTATTTCCCTTTTTGTAAACTGGAATTACAATAGCTTTCTTCATTAAATCTGGAAAAGTGCCAGTTTCGAAGGATAAATTACAAATGTGAACCAATGGTTGAATCAAGTTAAAAGAACATTTTTTAACAGCCATAATGGAACTATTATCATACCCAGCAGATTTTTTATTTTTAAATCCTTTTATAATGTCAGTCAATTCCTTTCTACAAGTTGGAGCTAAAAACATGGATTTGACATTTTTACTGATATGGCTATTTTGATTTCTTACAATCCTATTCTTTGACAGATTTACTGCTATATTTACAAAGTATTCATTAAATTGGTTTGCCAATAACTTAGCATTTTCAGTTGAATCAGAACCACTTTCTAATTATGGATATTTATTTTCTACCTTCTTCTGATTTATTATCTCTCTTATCAATTTCCACTGCTTTGATATATTTCCATCACAATTTTGAAACTGAGTTGCAAGGAAACTGTTTTTTGCATCTCGTATTTTATAATTTATTTGATTTCTAAAGTTTTTAAAACTACTTTCGTAAGTTTCATTTACAGGATATTTTTTGTGTTTTTTATATAGCTCATCATTAAGAGTTAATATCTCGTCCCAGGAACATTCACTTAAAAGCCTGTTCAATAAAGTATAGTCTATGTAGTGATAAAGAATAGGCTCTGTATAATTATCACACTGAATATTCATATTATTGTTAAAATTAACTGTTAAGATGTTGATGA
The DNA here is from genome assembly GCA_038380435.1 of Ryuthela nishihirai. Classification (NCBI taxonomy): domain Eukaryota; kingdom Metazoa; phylum Arthropoda; class Arachnida; order Araneae; family Heptathelidae; genus Ryuthela; species Ryuthela nishihirai. The sequence goes on along the minus strand of JAWZYU010000430.1, from coordinate 110,591 downwards.
GATGAACTCTTTCATTCGAGCTGTTGATGTGACTGGTAGTAGAGTAGGTTTGGTTATAAACAGAGAGAAAACTAAAGTGATGAAAATTGGTCAGGCAGGCTGCGATTCAGTTAATCTGAATGGTTGCAGTCTTGAGCAGGTGTCACAGTTTAATTATCTTGGGAGCTATGTAACAGATAATGGTGATGTGCGGCATGAGATTAACAGACGAATAGGGATTGCTGCCGGGACTTTTAAGAACCTATGGAGAGTGTGGAGAAATAGGCGTATACACCTAAAGACTAAAATTAGACTGTATAATAGTTTGGTTCTTTCTAGGGTTAGTTATGGTAGTGAAACTTGGACACTTTGTAAACAAGATAACAGGAAACTAGATGCTTTTGATTCCAGATGCTTACGCAGTATCTTTGGCATTAGGTGGTTTAACTTTGCAACTAATGATGAAATTAGGCAACGGAGTTTGCAACCTCCTTTAAGCAGCATATTGTGCAGAGAGAGACTCCGTTGGTTTGGCCATGTTGCCCGTATGAATAATTATAAATTGGCGAATAGGTTATGAACAGTGTGCCTAAAGGCCTCAGAAAGAAGGGGAGACCTAGGATGCGGTGGGCAGACAATGTCAAACAGGACCTTGTTAGAATTGGTGTGCAGTGGCCAGATGCAGTAGATGTAGCTCAGGATAGACTTGCTTGGAGAACTAAATTGCACGGTCTGGTTGGACCTCCGTAGCCCATGGCTGCTTGAGGATGATGATGATGATCTCTTTCTTTTAATAAGTTCAGAATTTCGGAAGTAATCCATGGCTTTGCTGATTGTGATTTATTTTGAATTTTTCTTTCTCTAGTTGAATCTTTAATTATGAGATTAAATGTGGATAAAAATTTATTATAAGCTTCATTGGCATCATTAAGAGTTAATACCTCGTCCCAGGAACATTCACTTAAAAGCCTGTTCAATAAAGTATAGTCTATGTAGTGATAAAGAATAGGCTCTGTATAATTATCACACTGAATATTCATATTATTGTTAAAATTAACTGTTAAGGCAATGGGATAATGATCAGTCACTGCTAATTTAACAATACTACTCTTTAATGAACTTTCGATTTTGCTTTTAACAAAAATGTGATCTAAACAAGTAGAAGATATCATACTTTCTCTGGTCGGTGAATTTATGAAACTTTGAAAGCCATTTGATGACAACAAATTTAGACATTCATTTGTGTAGTGATCATTTCCTAGTATATCTATATTTAAATCACCAATTACAACAACTTCGCTTTTATTATCAAATGATAAGAGTAGTTCCTGAAATTCTACTAGGAAGGTGGTAAGTGGGATACAAAGAGATCTATAGATACATACGAAATATTGCTGATAATTTTCCAGATAAATAGCAATATATTCAGCTGAACTTATATCATTAAATGCAATTTGCTTGACTGTTAAAGAGCTTTTAATGTAGCAAAGTATCTCACCAGATTTATTGTAATCTCTACAACAATGGAACATATGATAACCATCTATTTGATACAAATTTAACTCATGTGGTTTGATCCATATTTCAGAAAGTATTAAAATATCCGTCTTACTATTTAAATATTCAAGAATAGCTTCTAGCTGTTCAAATTTATTTCTTAAACTTCGGATGTTAAAATGTAAAATTTTTAAACTTGAAAAATTTCCAGAATTAAAGAAAGACAGTAATTCTTTAATGTCGTTACAGATCACAGAACATGGCATGGGTTCAACAGAACTAAAAGGTGAAATATTTTCAGCAGCCATCTTGTTCATTTAACATATTTAGGTCATTGTCATCTCTGATCCGACAAATTTTGGATCTTTCACTTTTACGGATGAAAACTTTTCCATTTTTCACACAAACGAATTTATATCTATTTTTTAATTTAAATTGCTTAGCATTATACAATAAATTTTTAGTACTAGGAATTAGAAGTTCATTTAAAAATAATTTTAACTCCTTAAAATCAAGATTAATGTCAGTACTTTTTAGAGGGAATTTAGATTTTTTGTTGCATTCTAGCCAATTGTCTCTTATTTCTTTCGTTTTTAGTTTCACAATAATGGGTTTAATTTTGTCTCTGTTAATTGCAGGAACTCGATGAGCCACCTGAATATCATCATTACTCACCTTTACTTGAATTTTGCTAGCAATTTTCTTAACAATGGCCAGAACATTCTCGCCTGGAATTTCTGGAACATCTAAAATTTCTAAGTTCTGGTTTCGCGAATATTGCTGCAATTCATGTAAATCATTTCTCAGTTCTTTCAGTTCTGCTTCTTGCTTTGCAGTTCGACACTGCAACTCAAGGTTAAGTTCTTTCAGGTCCGAAACTTCTTGAGTAAGTCCCTGCATTACTGTTAAAAAGTCATCTATTTTGCCTGATGAAAATTCTGTTGAAGATCGAAGTCCAGATATTTCATTTTTCAGCACTTTAATCTCATTCTTTAGGTCTACGATAATATTTCGTAAAGAACCTACCTCTTCTATCATTGACTCCTGTCCACTGTTCTCTGTAGTTTTCTTCGCTCTAGTATTTATATTTACGGGAGTCGCTAACACAACTGCTTCTATGGAATCACGGGAACTTGCCTCGCCGAAGTCACCGTGCCCTCCGATGCCCGACACACATGACGCCGGAGATGATGGATTCCTTGCGTGGGGATCCTGCTCGATGTAATCTCCTTTCGATTTCGCATTTTGCTTTTTAAATTTGCACTGTCCACATCGCCACTTATTTCTGGCCTCCTTCGATAGTTTACGATAATTATTTTCACTGAAACCTCCACAGTAGAAATGTATAGAGCGATTGCAACTGTCAATGCATTTAATTACATCGCTTACGTCGCGAGCTTCTTTAGAACACACTCCACACTTCAAAACCACGTTACCAAATTTCAGCTCACTCTCTACAATATGTAGACAGTCCCTTATGTTCTCCGACACGTAGGTCAAGGTCACTAGACTGCCACTGGTCAAGCTTTCGCTGTCGCAGTGATTTGGTTGCAAACAAAGGAACAACCAAATTGACTATTTCTTTACTTTGTAACACTTTCCAATAAATTATTTGGAAAACACTAAAAACATCTAGTAACTCACCGTCCTTTCATGTATTGCATCACTTGAAATCAGAAGTCTACAATTTGTGGTTTATTAGAAATTTACAGAAAATTATGGAACTCGTAATCATTTCTCCTGAGTGCCATGCCACCTGGTGGAAAATAAAGTCTCACCCTGCCCACAGTTAGTAGGGAATACTGATAGACTTCGAAAGACCGCCGTCCGTCGGATGGTAGGTTAAGCCGTGGCACCGTGTTCAGGAGCGCCATACCCTATGCACGTTAAAGAACACGCTGGATGGCCTTGATGGGAGGCTGCTATCTGTCTCTTAACAGCTGTCCACTGGGTACCTTCCCTCAAAAGTGACGGGGGTGGCTCACTCGGTAGCGCGCCACGCTCGTAATCTGTCAGTTGCCAGGTTCGAGTCCCAGCTGGGTCAGCGTTGAGATTCATCTCTGCAAAATTCCCTACCCTAACCACAGTCAGTAGGGGACACCGATGGGCTTGAAAAGGTCGCCGTCCGTCGGATGGGACGTAAAGCCGTGGCCCTATGTGCGAGAGAGCCATGCCATGTGCACGTTAAAGAACACTTTGGATGGCCTTGACTGGAGGCTACCATCTTGCTTCCAACAGCTGTCCCAGTGGGTCCCCTCCCCCAACCTTCTCTGAGCCTTCGGGGTCCATGTGACCTGGCCATCTAGCTCAATGGTGTGCAAAAAAGTGCCGCTCAGAGATAAAACAACCCAAACTTCACTCAAACTTCTTTGAGCATTAGGGGTCCTTGTGACTCGGCCATTTAGCCCATGGTGTGCAAAAAAGTTTCGCTCAGAAGTAAATACAACACAATCCGCTCAGTGGCCACTTTATTAGGAACTCTCCAAAAACTATGGGGCGGGGGTGGCTCAGTCGGTAGCGCGCCAGGCTCGTAATCTGCAGTTCCAAGGTTCGAGTCCCATCTGGGTCAGCGTTGAGATTTATCTCCTCAAAATTCCCCGCCCTGCCCACGGTCAGTAGGGGACACCGATGGGCTTGGAAAGGCCGCCGTCCGTCGGATGGGACGTTAAGCCGTGGCCCCGTGTGCGGGAGAGACATACCCTGTGCACGTTAAAGAACACCTGGATGGCCTTTACGGGAGGCTACTATCTGTCTCCCAACAGCTGTTCCAGTGGGTCCCCTCCCCCAACCTTCTCTGAGCCTTCGGGGTCCCTGTGACCTGGCCATTTAGCCCATGGTGTGCAAAAAAGTGCCGCTCAGAGGTAAAACAACCCAACTCCAAAAACTATGACAGTATGGAGTCCGATTCAAATTTCAGTAACCTGTTAAATGTTCTCTAATGGAAAAATGTGGACGAAGTTAAATCTCTCAATTAAATTTATATCAAGATTTTTGAGAATATTCTTTCAGTAGGGGTGCAGAAATGTTTTTGGTATCAAACCGATTAAAGAAAGATTATATTTGTCGTGGGCCAACCGTTGGGGGGGGGGAGTGCATTAAAAAGAAGGAAAATTAACTTTGCTTATTGCATTTCACTTGTATGTGTAGATAAAAAATAAAATGAAAAAATTAAATACTAATATAAAGTTTATTTTAACGCCCAGTTTTGTACATGCCTTCCCACAAAAGAACCAAAGTCACTCTTGAGCTATACGGTTAAAGAAACACACAAAGTTTACGTGATGAAATATTAGCTAGTTTTCTACCGATATACCAGTTACATCCAAATAAATCTTCATTGGTTATCAGATACGAATCAAAATCGACATGTCCTATATTTTAAAATGTATTAATAAGTATGTCTTTAGCCGACTCATGAGACTTATCGCCGCAAAATTCCCCGCCCTGTCCACGGTCAGTAGGGGACACCGATGGGTTTGAAAAGGGCGCCGTCCGTCGGATGGGACGTTAAGCCATGGCCCTGTTTGTGGGAGAGCCACACCCTGTGCACGTTAAAGAACATGCTGGATGGCCTTGACGAGAGACTGCCATCTATCTCCCAACAGCTGTTCCAGTGGGTCCCCACCCCCAACCTTCTCTTAACCTTCGGGGTCCTTGTGACCTAGCCATAGGGTGTGCAAAAAAGTGCGCTCAGAGGTAAAACAACCCAACACAACCTTAGCTGACTCATCTATTTTTGCTATTTGTAATAAACATAGTAAAAATAGTTTTTTATTTTATTTCTCAAATTGAAAACATGTTTCCTTGTGTTCTCCATTCGAATTCAGTAGTTATACCTCTGAGTGGCACTTTTTTTTTTGCACACAAAATTTACAAGGAACCCCAAGGGTTCAGAGAAGGTTGGGGGAGGTGACCCACTGGAACAGCTGTTGGGAGACAGATGGTAGTCTCACTTCAAGGCCATCCAGCGTGTTCTTTAACGTGCACAGGGTATGGCTCTCCCGCACTCGGATTCGCAGCTTAACGTCCCATCTGACAGACGGCGGCTTTTCCTAGCCCTTCGCTGTTCGCTACTGAACATGGGCAGGGCGGCGAGTTTTGCGGAGATTACGAACCTGGCGCGCTACCGACTGAGCCACCTCCGCCATTTCTGTATTTGGAAGATTCGTATCTGGTAATCCTAATCTCAACACAGAATGACTTTCACATCTGTAGAAAAAAGCGAGTTGCGGTTCCCAACACATTAAATCTCCAAAGCATCTTACGTTCCTTTCAAGACGTTCATTAAATCAGGTGCTCTGCCGAAGTTAGTAACTTGCATCCATTAAACAGTTGATTTCGCGTCTCTTCTGACTATGCTTTCATTCCACCCTCATGTCGACGCTTCCAGTCAGCAGTCGCATTTCCAGCTCGCACGAGTGCTTGAATGCAAGGAGCGCATATCAGCCTGGTACCCAACTAAGGTTAATTCCTCTTAGCCAACTCTGTCCCACGTGATTTCTCTCGTATAATTATGGGTTGGCGCACGCTTCGAACGTGCGAAACAACTGGGATGAGTTAATGTTTCTGCCGTACCTGCTGTTCGGCATGGAGAGAATACGACTCTTGTGTCTAATAAAAATAAATAATCTAATAAAAGTATTTTTAGAAAGCGATCATGGTTGGGTTGTTTCAACTTTGAGCGACATTGTTATGCACACAATGGGCTAAATGGTCAAATCATAAGGGTTGGGCTATTTTACCTCTGAGCGGCATGGGTTAAATGGCCAGGTCACGTGTACCCCGAAGGCTCAGAGAAAGTTAGGGGAGCAGATGTTGGGAAGACAGACTGAACAGACCACTGGAACAGCTGTTGGGAAGACAGACTGAACAGACTACTGGAACAGCTGTTGGGAAGACAGGCTGTTGGGAAGACAGGCTGAACAGGTCACTGGAACAGCTATTGGGAAGACAGGCTGAACAGACCACTGGAACAGCTGTTGGGAAGACAGGCTGAACAGACCACTGGAACAGCTGTTGGAAAGACAGACTGAACAGACCACTGGAACAGCTGTTGGGAAGACAGACTGAACAGGTCACTGGAACAGCTGTTGGGAAGACAGACTGAACAGGTCACTGGAACAGCTGTTGGGAAGACAGACTGAACAGGTCACTGGAACAGCTGTTGGGAAGACAGACTGAACAGACCACTGGAACAGCTGTTGGGAAGACAGACTGAACAGGTCACTGGAACAGCTGTTGGGAAGACAGACTGAACAGGTCACTGGAACAGCTGTTGGGAAGACAGACTGAACAGGTCACTGGAACAGCTGTTGGGAAGACAGACTGAACAGACCACTGGAACAGCTGTTGGGAAGATAGACTGAACAGACCACTGGAACAGCTGTTGGGAAGACAGACTGAACAGACCACTGGAACAGCTGTTGGGAAGACAGACTGAACAGGTCACTGGAACAGCTGTTGGGAAGACAGACTGAACAGACCACTGGAACAGCTGTTGGGAAGACAGACTGAACAGACCACTGGAACAGCTGTTGGGAAGACAGACTGAACAGACCACTGGAACAGCTGTTGGGAAGACAGACTGAACAGACCACTGGAACAGCTGTTGGGAAGACAGGCTGAACAGGTCACTGGAACAGCTGTTGGGAAGACAGGCTGAACAGGTCACTGGAACAGCCATTGGGAAGACAGGCTGAACAGGTCACTGGAACAGCTGTTGGGCGACAGGCTGAACAGGTCACTGGAACAGCTGTTGGGAAGAGAGGCTGAACAGGTCACTGGAACATCTGTTGGGAAGACAGGCTGAACAGACCACTGGAACAGCTGTTGGGAAGACAGGCTGAACAGACCACTGGAACAGCTGTTGGGAAGACAGGCTGAACAGACCACTGGAACAGCTGTTGGGAAGACAGACTGAACAGACCACTGGAACAGCTGTTGGGAAGACAGACTGAACAGGTCACTGGAACAGCTGTTGGGAAGACAGACTGAACAGGTCACTGGAACAGCTGTTGGGAAGACAGACTGAACAGGTCACTGGAACAGCTGTTGGGAAGACAGACTGAACAGGTCACTGGAACAGCCGTTGGGAAGACAGGCTGAACAGGTCACTGGAACAGCCGTTGGGAAGACAGACTGAACAGGTCACTGGAACAGCCGTTGGGAAGACAGGCTGAACAGGTCACTGGAACAGCCATTGGGAAGACAGGCTGAACAGGTCACTGGAACAGCCGTTGGGAAGACAGGCTGAACAGGTCACTGGAACAGCCGTTGGGAAGACAGGCTGAACAGACCACTGGAACAGCCGTTGGGAAGACAGACTGAACAGACCACTGGAACAGCTGTTGGGAAGACAGACTGGATAGGTCACTGGAACAGCTGTTGGGAAGACAGACTGAACAGGTCACTGGAACAGCTGTTGGGAAGACAGACTGAACAGACCACTGGAACAGCTGTTGGGAAGACAGACTGGATAGGTCACTGGAACAGCTGTTGGGAAGACAGACTGGATAGGTCACTGGAACAGCTATTGGGAAGACTGACTGAACAGGTCACTAGAACAGCTGTTGGGAAGACAGGCTGAACAGGTCACTAGAACAGCTGTTGGGAAGACAGGCTGAACAGGTCACTGGAACAGCCGTTGGGAAGACAGGCTGAATATGTCACTGGAACAGCCGTTGGGAAGACAGATGGTAGCCTCCCGTTAAGGCCATCCAGCGTGTTCTTTAACGTGCACAGGGTATGGCTCTCCCGTACACGGTGACACGGCTTAACGTCCCATCGGTCTTTCGAAGCCCATTTCTCCAAGCCCCATCGGTCTTTCCAAGCCATTCATCGTCGCTGTCCGTCAGCCTTTCCAAGCCCATCGGTGTCCCCTACTGACCGGGCAGGGCGGAGAATTTTGCAGAGATATATCTCAACGCTGACCCAGCTCGAACTCGAACCTGAGAACTACAGATTACGAGCCTGGCGCGCTACCGACTGAGCCACCCCCGTCCCCAGGTCGTAAGGACCCCGTGTTGGTAGAGAACCCACGGGACAACTATTGGAGGCCTTCGGTGAAAGCCATCCAGCGTATTGTTTAATGCGCGTACGATACCTTTCCAGTAGAGTTCCTGAATGCTTAACATCCCGTGCAATGAACGGTGTCGTTTCCAAATCTATCATTGTTCTTTTTCTTATCGGGGACGGGGGAGGGGGGGGGGGGGGGGGGTTGTGGAGATAAATCTCAAAGCTGATACTATTGACTCGAACATGATAACTTGCAGATTACGATCGTGACGCATTTTTTACCCATTGAGACAAACCGTTCGGTATCTTTTCGAAGGGACTGGGTTGTTTTACCCTTGAGTGACACTTTTTTGCACATAATGGGCTAAATGGCCAGGTCACAAGGTCCCCAAAGGTTGAGAGAAGGTTGTACCCACTGGACAGCTGGGAGAAAGATGGTATCCTCCCGTCAAAGTCATCTAGAGTGTTCTTTAACGCTATGGTATGGCTCTCCCGTACGCGGGGCCACAGCTTAACGTCCCATCTGACGGACGGCGGTCTTTCCAACTCCATCGGTATTCCCTACTGACTGAGGGCAGGGTGTTTTGCGGAGAAAAATCTCAACTATGATCCAACTGGTACTCGAACTTGGGTTGGGTTGTTTTACCTCTGAGCGGCACTTTTTTGCACACAATGGGCTAAATGGCCAGGTCACATGGACCCCGAAGGCTCAGAGAAGGTTGGGAGAGGGGACCCCTGGAACAGCTGTTGGGAGACAGATGGTAGCCTCCCGTCAAGGCCATCCAGCGTGTTCTTTAACGTGCACAGGGTATGGCTCTCCTACACACGGGGCCACGGCTTAACGTCCCATCCGACGGACGGCTGCCTTTCCAAGCCCATCGGTGTCCCCTACTGACCGTGGGCAGGGCGGGGAATTTTGAGGAGATAAATATCAACGCTGATCCAACTGGTACTCGAACTTGGAAACATCAGATTACGAGCGGGCACGCTGGCGACTGAGCCACTCCCGCCATTTTCGAAAGGGAAAAAAAAACTGTTATTTCTAAATCTGTATTTTTCAATTTTCTAATTATTGCAAAGGGGGTTGAAGGATGCAGTTATTAGTTGATGTGCTCCTAAGGGTGAGTCCACTGCTGTACATATTTCGAAATTTTGCGAAATTTGATACGATGATCATTGTACAGTTGCTCAAAAAAGTATACGTGGACACGAAGGTTGCCAGATCACTAATTACTTAAAAAATCGTTGCCAGATATTTTTTATGAATTCTGTAATCAACCATAATGTTCGGATACTTTTTTAATATACTGTATATAATGCGTATGAATATATAATTATATAATGCAATGAATATGGAGCGTGTGCAAGTTACCATTCACAGCAAACTGGAGCGTGTACAGTTGCCGTACACGCTCCAGATATTTTTCCTGAATTCTGTAATCACCTGACAGGAAGGTTGCCAGATCGCTAATTTCTAAAAAGAATCGTTGCCAGATATTTTTTTATCAATTCTGAAATCAACCATAGTGTTCGGATGCTTTTTTGAGCGACTGTACAAATGTATGTTACGGAAGCTCGCTACCACCTGAATTAAAGGCCTTCCCTCTGATATGAACTCTGCTTGAAATTCGAGCTCTTTTATATATTCAGGTCAACTCTGACATCATCTAACCCTCCTACTCCAGCTCCCTCCATCCCGCAACTAACAATCCCCTCGTTCCCCTCGCCACCCTCCCCATCTTTAAGGGGAGGGAGGAGGAGGAGGAATGCATGAGTCCGTCTTCCGTGGCTCTAAGACCTACTATAACAGAGCAGGCCAAGATATTTGATCGATGAGCTCTCTCTGTTGCCAATGGCAGCAGATGCCATCACAAATCGAGCACATTTCGTTCTTCTGAGAGAGAGAGATAAAGAGAGTAAGAACAGATAGAATTTGGAAAAACGTAGAGGAGAGTGAAGGTGGGGGGGGGGAGACAGAAATGGGAGGACAATGTAAATGACTCACAAAAATCTCCCAGCCAGAGCATATTAAGAAAATTGCATTATATAGATTCATATATCAATGGCTAAACAATAAGTCCCTTCCATTATAGAGGTTGTGTTTCTGTCAGAAGTTCAAGTGATGCTGAGAATGCTCCGTGCAATATGACGCAAGAGAAATGAAATTGATTTTTAAACGCGGGCTGTTGTTGGCCTTAAAAGTCGTTGGGAGGGGGGGGGGACAAATGGGGACGTTAAGAGAAAGAAAATAAGGAGCACTATTAGAGGATGTGACGTAAGAGGCTAAAGAATAAGGTGCACTATCACCGAATGTGACGTAATAAAGAATAAGGTGCACTATCACAGAATGCGACGTTATAAGAATAAGGTGCGTTATCAGAGAATGTGACGCAATAAAGAATAAAGTGCATTATCAAAGAATGTGACGTTATAAAGAATAAGGTGCACTATCACAGGATGTGACGAAATAAAGAATAAGGTGCACTATCACAAAATGTGACTTAATAAAGAATAAAGTGCATTATCAGAGAATGAGATGTAATAAAGAATATGGTGCATTATTAGAGAATGTGACGTAATAAAAAATAAGGTGCACTGTCACAGGATATGACGTAATAAAGAATAAAGTGCATTATCAGAGAATGTGACGTTATAAAGTTGTTGTTTTTGGTTGTTTTACCTCTGAGCGGCACTTTTTTGCACACCATGGGCTAAATGGCCAGGTCACATGGACCCCGAAGGCTCAGAGAAGGTTGGAGGAGGGGACCCACTGGAACAGCTGTTGGGAGACAGATGGTAGCCTCCCGTCAAGGCCATCCAACGGGTTCTTTAACGTGCACAGGGTATAGCTCTCCCGCACACGGGGCCACGGCTTAACGTCCCATCCGACGGACGGCGGCCTTTCCAAGCCCATCGGTGTCCCCTACTGACCGTTGGCAGGGCGGGAATTTTGCAGAGATAAATCTCAACGCTGACCCAGCTGGGACTCGAACCTGGGAACTACATATTACGACCCTGGCGCGCTACCGACTGAGCCACCCCCCGCCCCTTGTGACGTTATAAAGAATAAGGTGCATTATCAGAGAATGTGACGTAATAAAGAATAAGGCGCTCTATCACAGGATGTGATGTAAAAGAAAAAGAGATATGATGTAAGATAATAAGAAAAGAAGGTAAACTCTTACAGGATGAATAAGGAACAAAAGATCACAAGAGAATAAGGAATGAACAATGTGCAGATAACAGGAAAATGTCTCACATTGTAAAAAAAAAAAGTATAAACCCTTGAAGCAGCTGCTTGCCACAGAGGTCTGACAGTAGTCTCCCAGTTTATACTCCATAGTAAAAGATCTGTGAGGATGGCGGGATATCTCAGCAGAAGACGCAACACAAACATCCATGCCGTAACCCGGGGTTCGGACCCAGATCCCAATGAGCATTAGCCAAGTACGCTAACCATTCGGCCACGGGACATATGGAAAAGGTAAGGATAAGGTACTAAAGAGTCATAATGAAATATATTCAAATAATAGGCCAAAGCATCAATAATAATTAACATGTGACATTAATTAAAAATGACAATTATTGCGCAACAAACGTTTTATTAGTAAGTTTCACAATTAATATTTTTTGACTCCTAATGGACACGAGTTCCGGGTTTGATGAACTGAACCTAAGCCCCGGGCAGCAAGGGCTGATCTAAAACATTTACAAGGGGGAGGCTACAAAAATATGAAAATTAAGTTTACAAAATATGAAATTTTTATTCTTTTCTTGCATAACATCTTAAATAATTTTTTTAGGGTAAATCTACTCTCCACCCTCCACTACCCCAAAAATAAAAGTGAACAGAAAATCATTGATTCAAAATCAGTGCATTACTAAAACGAGAAGAATAACATCTCGGTTCTGTAGAATGTGGGATGCTCGTTTTGAAAGAGGATAGAAGTTTCTCATTTGGGCTCCTTTAACAGTAGTAATTCAAACTAATGGGTTATTGGAAAATGTAAATAATAATATATTATTAGTCCTATACGACGAAAAAAAGAATTTCTCATTTATTCTTTAAGGTGAAAAAGTCGCATTTTCTCATTGACTAGGCTCCAGCACCTGGTGTCTTGGTGTGGGAAGTCATTAGTCGGACATCTCGGTCAGAACCAGTCATCATAAGGGGATCTCTAACTGCCCAACGATATGTTACCAACATTTTGCACCTGTCCCATTTGTTCAGCAGCACGGAACCTTTTACCAGCAAGATAACGCCCGTCTTCACACAGTCCGCATTAGTCTGCAGTATCTACACGAGAGAAACTTTCAGGTACAGTCGCTCAAAAAAATATCCGAACACCATGTTGATTACAGAATTCAGAAAAAATATCTGGCAACGATTTTTTTTTAGAAATTAGTGATCTGGCAACCTTCGTGTCACGTGACACGAAGGATTCATACGGGCAACATGGAGAAACCAGCGGAGTCTCTCTCTGCACAATATGCTGCTTAAAGGAGGTTGCAAACTCCTTTGCCTAACCTCATCATTAGTTACAAAGTTGAACCACCTAATGCCCAAGATACTGCGCAAGCATCTAGAATCAAAAACATAGTTCCAGATATCTTTTCTTGATCCCGTATATTTAATGACAGGAAATAGATCCCCTATATATATATATCCTTTATAATATTTAATATATCCTTTTATATATATTTTATAATATTTTGTACCTCCTTTGTAATATTTTGGGTCAAAATGTCTGGCTCTTTTAAACAGATTTTTATATTTGGCTATAAAATGCCAATTATTGGGTCTCTTTTCAACTGATTGTGGAGCGTCCACCTAGTTCTAAAAACCCCATTCCACCTCTGTTCATCATTATTGACTGTGAGTGTTAACGTAAAAATGTACGTAACAACCTGATAATGAGTCTAGGCTGGTTGTTAGGATTTATCTTGATCAAGAAACGAATATAGAGAACATTGAAAGTTAAACAAAAGATCATTTCACCTTTTTCTTCCTTTCACTCTAATAAATAAAAAATAAATACCCCCTCAAGCAGCTGCTTGCCACAGAGGTCTGACAGGAGCCCGTCAGTTTATATGCCATAGTAGAAGGTCTGAGAGGATGGCAGGACCTCAGCAGAAAAACGACACATACAACCATGCCTTACCCGGGTTGGGTTGTTTTACCTCTGAGCGGCACTTTTTTGCACACCATGGGCGAAATGGCCAGGTCACATGGACCCCGAAGGCTCAGAGAAGGTTAGGGGAGGGGACTGGAACAGCTGTTGGGAGACAGATGGTAGCCTCCCGTCAAGGCCATCCAGCGTGTTCTTTAACGTGCACGGGGTATGGCCCTCCCGCACACGGGGCCAGAGCTTAACGTCACATCCGATGGACGGAGGCCTTTCCAAGCCCATCGGTGTCCCCTACTGACCGTGGGCAGGGCGGGGAATTTTGCGGAGATAAATCTCAACGCTCACCCAGCTGGGGACTCGAACCTGGGAACTACAGATTACGAGCCTGGCGCGCTACCGACTGAGCCACCCCCGCTACACTTTCCCGGGGCTCGAACCCAGGTCCCGTAGATCAGTAGCGAAGCGTGCTAACCACTCGACCACGGGACAACAATAAGAAAATTAATTCTACCGGTGTTCACTTTCTCACAGAGGACAGAGGGGGGGGGGGGTTATCAGAGATAAATTTCAATCACTTATTCAGTCTCGAGTGTGGGAATTTGCAGAACACGAACCGGAAGCATCCCCAATTGAGCCAACGTGCATCAGTGTAAACGTCTTGATTAAAATCTCTATCAGTTACTTAAAAGTTATGTTGTTTAAAACATAAAAAAATGTCTTAAAAGTTTGTCATTTTTCAGTCTTAAAAAAATAAATAAATACCCCCTCAAGCAGCTGCTTGCCACAGAGGTCTGACAGGAGCCTGTCAGTTTATATGCCACAGTAGAAGATCTGAGAGGATGGCAGGACCTCAGCAGAAAAACGACACATACATCCATGCCTTATCCGGGACTCGAAGGGTCCGTAGATCATTAGCCAAGCGCGCTAACCACTCGGCCACGGGACGGAGTACCCTTTAAATGGGCAAAATCGAACAAATGCAAGATCGAAAATGCGAAGCGTGATCTTAGCACCTTTTCAAATAGAGAGAGAAATTTTTACTTTTACCTTAAGCCCCTTAAAAATCTGCGCATATTAATTTTTAGAATATTTCTAAACACAGGAAGAGGTTCTTGTTGTTTTATAATGTTTGAAAAGACTAGACAAATCTTTTATGTAAAGGAATGGAATTTGGTGGCATCTATGGATACAACAGAAACTACATGCAATAACATTGCAGGTATCTATGACTGCATAACAAGTACTGTTTCGTTACATTTCACATGTGTTATTCATTTGATTTGTTTATCGTAATAAATTGCATATAAATTATAATTCTTTGATGAGGCCTTAACTGGCATAGTGGTTAGGCAGCTAGCGACTGTTCCAGCAGAGGGCAAACTTTGTGTGTTGTATTAGCTCTAACTAAGGCAGTGGTCAACAGTGACTTCGGTCGTAGTAGGGCATGTCCTTGTATGAGAAGGCCTGTATTAAGCTAGGAGTAGCTTCCAGGATTCTTCTCTGTCCTATATGTCGCAAATAAATAAATAAAAAAAATGTTCCTTTTTACTGCTTTCTGAGATTTCAAAATATATAATTTATATATAAAGAGTGATTCAAAACTCTTGGGCCAAACTTTAAAGGGCGATAGAACACACCTAAACAAGCACTTTTTGTCATGCATGGTCGGAACTCAAGCGGTGAAGCGCTAGAGGGCGCTTTCCAGTAAACACTTAAAAGCGCTAGTCTGGTAGGAAAGCGTTCCCGGTACAGTCTTTGGGCTTCCCTCGCATTCCCGTCCACAGCTCCGTACGTGAAATGCATGTCCGCCTTCTCCTGATTCGTGAAACAATCCATCCGTTCTGCAATCCACGGTAGAAATGACGATGAGTGCGAAAACCAGCGCTTATAAGTGTTCATTGGAAAGCGCCCTCTAGCGCTTCACTACTTGAGTTCCGACCATGCATTGTATGACGAAAAGTGCTTGTTTAGGTGTGTTCTATCGCCCCTTAACGTTTGGCCCAAGAGTTTTGAATCACCCTGTATATATGTAATTTTGTACCTTTTGTGATGGTTTCCATATATATTCCAATGTACATACTAAATTTCAGTGCAATGACGTTTAAAGAAACATTACTTGCATATTATGTGTTAGTAAACATAATACATTTAAATTAAAACATTTGTTTCATCTGTAAACAAAAATTCGAGTTTGAAGAGAATTAAAACGAAAAGTTGTATGTCTATGAAATGGGGGCGGGGGTGGCTCAGTCGGTAGCGTGCCAGGCTCGTAATCTGTAGTTCCCAGGTTCGAGTCCAAGCTGGGTCAGCGTTGAGATTTATCTCCGCAAAATTCCCCGCCCTGCCCACGATCAGTAGGGGACACCGATGGGCTTGGAAAGGCCGCCGTCCGTCGGATGGGACGTTAAGCCGTGGTCCCGTGTGCGGGAGAGCCATACCCTGTGCACGTTAAAGAACACGCTAGATGGCCTTGATGGGAGGCTACCATCTGTCTCCCAACAGCTGTTCCAGTGGGTCCCCTCCCCCAACCTTCTCTGAGCCTTCGGGGTCCATGTGACCTGGCCATTTAGCCTATGATGTGCAAAAAAGTGCCGCTCAGAGGTAAAACAACCCAACAACCCAAACTGTCTACGAAAAAACGCAAACGACACAGTGAAAGAAACAACTCATTTTTAAGCGAACTCAAAGATTGAAACAAATGAAAAATAAAACGAAAAAAAAAAACAGCTACCTCAAACACTCTGGATCTAAAAGAAAAAAAAACAAAACTCAACTACATCAAAAAGATCCAACTTCTATTGATCATCAGCGCCACTCTATCCTGAAGTGACGTGGATAAAGAAAAGTCAACTGAGCATTAACTGAAATACGCCAGACTTCCTCTACTACTATTCGAAGGGCAACCTCGTTTCGAATACATCCAATACACGGCCTCGTGTCCCCTCCCTCCCTCTTCCTTCTCCCACCAGCAAGTCACTCGACCCTCACACACACCACATGGCGATGTCAGACGGGCAGGTCGAGGCCCTCCATAGACACGATCTAATGGACCTCAGTGCAGAGTTCACCAATGGCCACAAGTACATTCGTGTGGCGAAGGAAGAAACAGAACTTTTTTTTTCTCTCGAAATTCTTTCCCTTTTTTTTTCCCCAGCAAATGTAATAGGAAGAAGTAACAATGCACTCTTGTTGTGAGGGTTATTCTTTTGAGAATTCTGCGTTGCCAAATTCCGCACGAGAAATTTCTATCTGAATTGGGTATCAGAGTTAAGGGAATGGATGTGGCTTAATGAACACTGTTACGGCGGAAGAAGATTATGGGATGGATTACTATGAGTAATTTAGGGTTTTAACGATTTTTCTAAGAGAGTTTTCTAACAGTTTTTCTAAAGCGAGAAGGGGTGGCTCAGTCGGTAGCGCGCCAGGCTCGTAATCTGTAGTTCCCAGGTTGGAGTCCCAGCTGGGTCAGCGTTGAGATTTATCTCCGCAAAAATTCCCCGCCCTGCCCACGGTCAGTACGGGGACACCGATGGGCTTGGAAAGGCCGCCGTCCGTCGGATGGGACGTTAAGCCATGGCCCCGTGTGCGGGAGAGCCATACCCTGTGCACGTTAAAGAACACGCTGGATGGCCTTGACGGGAGGCTACCATCTGTCTCCCAACAGCTGTTCCAGTGGGTCTCCTCCCCCAACCTTCTCTGAGCCTTCGGGGTCCATGTGACCTGGCCATTTAGCTCATGGTGTGCAAAAAAGTGCCGCTCAGAGGTAAAACAACCCAACTAAAGCGAGAAATTAACAAAAATGTACAAGAACCTTTTGTCGCAACAAGTGAATTAGTAATCAATTATATTAGAGTTCAGTTTAAAGATATAACTATTTCTAGCATGAGTAGATCATTTTGAGTATTCTTCATTTAAATAAATAATAAATACCCCCTCAAGCAGCTGCTTGCCACAGAGGTCTGACAGGAGCCTGTCACTTTGTATGCCACAGTAGGAGATCTGAGAGGATGGCAGGACCTCAGCAGAAAAACGACACACACATCCATGCCTAAATCCGGGGCTCGAACCCAGGTCCCTTAGATCAGTATCCAAGCGTGCTAACCACTCGGCCACACAGTTTTTAATTTTTCAGCTTCAGTACCCTCTAACGGTGGAAATTAAAAGTATTGGGAAATTAAGAACTGTATCATAACATTTCATTAGTGTCTATTCCAAACAAAAAAAATTCTCATTTGTTTCTTAATATTGCACTTTTCCCATCTCCCTGATTGCGTTGCATCTGAGAGGCAATGTTTTTGCACACAATGGGCTAAATGGTCAGGTCATATAGACCCCAAAGGATCAGAGAAGGTTGGGGGATGGAAACCACTGGACAGCTGTTAAGGAGGCAGACTGAAGCTTACACGTTAAAGCCATTCAGCGTGTTTTTCTTGTCGTACAGTCGCTCAAAAAAGATATCCGAACACTATGACTGATTACAGAATTCAGAAAAAATATCTGTCAGCTTTTTTTAGAAATTAGTGATCTGGCAACCTTCGTGTCGTGACACGAAGGTTGCCAGAAACCTAGATCGTGTGGGCCCACTCACAGAAATATTGAGCGTGTGCAGTTACCGTTCACAGCAAACTAGAGCGGTTGCGGTTAATGTTCACAGCACATTGGATCGTATGAGCTCACAAAGACCTAGATCGTGTGGGCTCACTCACGGAAATATTGAGCGTGTGCAGTTACCGTTCACAGGAAACTGGAGCGGTTGCGGTTAATGTTCACAGCACAGTAGATCGTGTGAGCTCACAAAGACCTTGATGGTGTGGGCTCACTCACGGAAATATTGAGCGTGTGCAGTTACCGTTCACAGCAAACTGGAGCGGTTGCGGTTAATGTTCACAGCACAGTGGATCGTGTGAGCTCGCAAAGACCTTGATGGTATGGGCTCACTCACGGAAATATTGAGCGTGTGCAGTTACCGTTCACAGCAAACTGGAGCGGTTGCGGTTAATGTTCACAGCACATTGGATCGTATGAGCTCACAAAGAGCTAGATCATGTGGGCTCACTCACGGAAATATTGAGCGTGTGCAGTTACCGTTCACAGCAAACTGGAGCGGTTGCGGTTAATGTTCACAGCACAATGGATCGTGTGAGCTCACAAAGACCTTGATGGTGTGGGCTCACTCACGGAAATATTGAGCGTGTGCAGTTACAGCACCTAGAGCGTGTGCAGTAACTGCACACGCTCTAGTTTGCTGTGAACGGTAACTGGAGCGTGTGCAGTTGCTATACACGCTGTGCATGCTAAAGAACACTTGTCTTCGAATAGCTCTCGCTTTTTATAAATATCCTTTGTAAAATATAGTAAATATAACATTGGCAATATTATAGTGAAATATCCTTTTTATATAATCTCCTTTCCTCAACTTTCTCTGAGCCCTTGTGGGCTTGGAAAGGCCGCCGTCCGTCGGATGGGACGTTAAGCTGTGATCCCGTGTGCGGGTGAGCCATACCTGTGCACGTCAAAGAACACACTTGATGGGAGGCTACCATCTGCCTCTCAATAGCTGTTTCAATGGTCCCCTCCCCCAACCTTCTCTGAGCCTTCGGGGTCCGTGTGACCCAACCATTTAGGCGATGGTGTGCAAAAAAGTGCCGCTCAGAGGTAAAACAATGCAACCCAACTTTCTCCCATCTGGATTTGAAATTTACTTCATAAATAAATTGGTTACAATATTAGTTTAAATTACTATATTTTATTCTCAATGTTCATTAACTGCGAGAATTCAAGCTAATAAATTATTTGAAAAAAAAAATCACGTTTCAAATTAGCATCTATCCAACTTGTAAAAAAATTAATTTTTCTCTTAAAAAAAATGATTTCAAAGTGGTATCGTACTGAGAACATCTCGAATTTACGTGGGGAAAAAAAAGGCAAAGACCAAAAGAAAATGTCGAAAGCAGCCATTGCTGCGGAATACAACTACTTACTAGCAAGCAAACGAGCCACTCGCTCGAGAAGGGGAAAAAATGCGAAAGAACGGAGTTGTCAATTGAATCTGGAACAAACAGAATATTGGCGAAAAGAGGGCGGGAATAGAGGGTGGGGGAGAAGGGTGTATGTATGGGGGGAGGGGGGAGTGAACTGGAGTCATAAAAGTCGAATATGGGGGGTCTTATATGTGAGTGTAGCAAATTGAAGTGGAGGAAGAAGCAAAAGAAAGAAATAAAAGAAGAAGAAAAAAAACTCGGCAAAGAGTGTTGTCGATTTCTCATCGAGTGAAAGGCCTTCTGGGTATGATTTATGGCTCCTCTTTCTGTGTTTGATCCGAGAGCAATGTGGTCACTTCTCAACAGCTGAATATTGTCTTTTCTTGTTTCTATGCCTCTGCGAATCCAGCTCCGTGCTGGTTGACAAGGGAAAAAAAATGGTGGCACGGCGCGAGTACCGATTGTTGTTGGTCAAGTTCGTGATGCCACTAAACAAATACTAAATAATGGAAGAAAATACTGAATTTTTTTTCTTCTTCTCGATTGTTTATTCTGTTTTATTGTGTATTTCCCCCCCCCCTTTCTTTGCCCTTAAATTGCAGAAAGGAAAACTTTTCTGTTTCTTTTTAAATTTTAATATGAAAGGTTGTTTCTATTACAATGCTTTCGCGTTTTTTATTCATGTTTAAATTTTGAGAATGTGGTTTGAAATGTATACGTGATCCATTTCAATTTTATTCAACAGATAATGTATTGCAATTTACACAAATTTAAACAAAATAGTTGCATTTGTTTAATAGTTGAGATATTGAATTGTTTTTTTCTATTTTTTTTAACAGAAACTAAATGTTTATGTCATTAAGAAGAGCTGATGGATTTATATCATACAGAGTCAAATTAAGAACTGAGTGACTTCTTAAATAAGTTTCTTATTAGAAAAATGTGACTGACAATAAAGACCTTAATCAAAGCTATCTAGGACCTTTTATTTATGGGGTGGCTCAGTCGGTAGCGCGCAAGGCTCGTAATCTGCAGTTTCGAGGTTCGAGTACCAGCTGGGTCAGCGTTGAGATTTATCTCCGCAAAATTTCCCGCCCTGCCCACGGTCAGTAGGGGACACCGATGGGCTTGGAAAGGCCGCCGTCCGTCGGATGGGACGTTAAGCCGTGGCCCGTGTGCGGGAGAGCCATACCCTGTGCACGTTAAAGAACACGCTGGATGGCCTTGACGGGAGGCTACCATCTGTCTCCCAACAGCTGTTCCAGTGGGTCCCCTCCCCCAACCTTCTCTGAGCCTTCGGGGTCCATGTGACCTGGCCATTTAGCCCATGGTGTGCAAAAAAGTGCCGCTCAGAGGTAAAACAACCCAACCTAGGACCGTTTATAACACCATTTGTTCGCTGTTTAAAAAGCTGTAGGAGCTGGAAAGTTTAACAACATGGTTACGGAATTACAGTGGTAAGTATTTGACAGTATTGTGTAATGGATTCTAAATGATCAAACAGATAATATATGAACTTATTTAATACTTCAAACAATTAATGAACAAGAAATATGACAATTTCAGTAATTTATTTAAATAAACAAATGACAAACTACACATAAATAAAAGAGAACTATTCCTTTTTTTTTGCTTTTAAGCGGAACTTTTTTGGCACACAATGGGCTAAATGGCCAGGTCACAAGGTCCCCGAGGGCTCAGAGAAAGTTGAGGAAGGGGACCTACTGGCAGCTGTTAGGAAACAGATGGTAGCCTCTCGTGAATTCAGAGTGTTCTTTAACGTGCACAAGGTGTCGATCTTCTGCACACATTGCCTCACAAGGCGCCACGGCTATAAATTCCATCCGACGGACGGCGACCTTTCCAAGTCCATCGGTGTCCCTAACTAACACGAGGGCAGGGCGGGGAGTTTTGCCGAGATATAAACCTAAACTCAGGCTTAGGTGGGACTCGAACCCGTGAACTGCAGATTAGAAGCCTGTCACGCTACCGACAAAGTCAACCACTACCATCGTCCCTCTCATAGGAGGACATGCCCACTATGATAGAAATCACTGCTGACCACTGTATCGTTAGAGCTAACAGCACATAGGGTACCATGCCATCCCTGGACACGCTGGATGGCCTGGACGGGGGGGGGGGGGGGGCTACCATCTGTCTCCCAACAGCTGTTCCAGTGGGTCCCCTCCCCCAACCTTCTCTGAGCCTTCGGGGTCCATGTGACCGGGCCATTTAACCCATGGTGTGCAAAAAAGTGCCGCTCAGAGGTAAAACAACCCACAACCCATCCCTGGACTCGAACCCGGTAGCAACACGATACCACTGCGTTACCGAGACGGTTAGAAAAAGCAAAAAAAAAAATTCAGATTAAGCGATATATGCAACAAGCAGATTCCTTGTGACATTTTCATACAAGTAGGCTTGCCATAATTATATAATAATAGATATGCAATTCTTTTTAGCATAAGAAAATTGTAGGATGACTTGTTTTTCTCGTAATCTGTAGTTCCTAGGTTCGAGTCCCAGATGGGTCAGCGTTGAGATTTATCTCCTCAAAATTCTCCGCCCTGTAGTAGGGGACACCGATGGGCTTGGAATGATCGCTGCCCGTCGGATGGGACGTTAAGCCGTCCCCCCGTGTGCGAGAGAGCTATACGCTGTGCACGTTAAAGAACACGCTGGATGGCCTTGACGGGAGGCTACCACCTATCTCCCAACAGCTGTTTCAATGGGTCCCCTCGCCCCAACTTTCTCTGAGCCTTCGGGGTCCATGTGACCTGGTCATTTAGCCCATTGTGTGCAAAAGAGTGCCGCTCAAAGGTACAACAACCCAACCCTTGTTTTTCTGGCTCCTTTATGAGTTTGGTTTCGTTTGTTTTACCTCTCAGCGGCACTTTTGTGCACACCATGGGCTAAATGGCCAGGTCACATGGACCCCGAAGGCTCAGAGAAGGTTGGGGGAGGGGACCCACTGGAACAGCTGTTGGGAGACAGATGGTAGCCTCCCGTCAAGGCCATCCAGCGTGTTCTTTAACGTGCACAGGGTATGGCTCTCCTGTACACGGGGCCACGGCTTAACGTCTCATCCGACGGACGGTGGCCTTTCCAAGCCCATCGGTGTCCCCTACTGACCGTGGGCAGAGCGGGGAATTTTGCGGAGATAAATCTCAACGCTGACCCAGCTGGGACCGAACCTGGGAACTACAGATTACGAGCCACCCCCGCCCCCTCCTTTATGAGGGTTTCGTATAAATTTTTTGTTGACAAAGTTATGTTTAAGTAAAGGAAAATTATTATTGGGAATGTACTTTTCCTAGTTTGGCTGGACACCAGATACGATTAACACACCGCTGGATCTAAGAGCGTGGACAAGGGGCTTTTTGAGAATGCTAGTTGTGGTAATAAAGGACAAAAAGGATTAAAATTTTGCATATTACATGCATTTTTCAAGAAAGCTTTTAAAAACCTCTAAACCGAAGGGAAAAATGTTGCATTGGGAGGCAAATTGTCTCGTGCCCCTCCCCCTGTTTCCCCTTTATTATTTTCAAAGTCAGGACCTGATTCCGATGGGCTTGGAAAGGCCGCTGTCCGTCGGATGGTACGTTAAGCCGTGGACCCGTGTGCGGGACAGCCATACCCTGTACACGTTAAAGAACACGCTGGATGGCCTTGAAGGGGAGGCTACCATCTGTCTCCCAACAGCTGTTCCAGTGGGTCTCCTCCCCCAACCTTCTCTGAGCCTTCAGGGTCCATGTGACCTGGCCATTTAGCCCATGGTGTGCAAAAAAGTGCCGCTCACAGGTAAAACAACCCAACCCAGGACCTGATTAAACGTATTCTAATAAGCCATGCCCATTATCTAAAAAAATACCAATGGCTCTCTTTCGGAGATTCTTGCACCTCCCCTCCCCTTCCTTTCCCGAAGAAATTTTGGCGGATGCTATTTTCCCAAGCGTTTCTTAAAATGCAAATTTCTTCAAAATTTCAAATTTGCATCTATCAAGATTGGCAGGCACATTGAGAACCTGAATGAAAGTTTCAACTGTTCAGTCTCTAAACTTGCGACTTTTTTATTCATCAAAATGATTTTGCAATCTTCGGAAAAAATGGTAGTCCGATGGTGCAAGAGTTGACAAATACGGCTCAAGTAGCATTTTTTTTTTTGCAACTAAATACCTCGATTTCGGGAGTCGTAATCCGTTCTTCGTAGGGGGTACTTGGCTCTCTCTGAACCCAGTAGGCGAGCGTGTGCAAGGATGACACCGGAAGTGGGTTTGACTTTGCGTACGAAAAATTCAGCTTCGTGAATCTGTACTTTGTAAGAAGGGTCCGCTTGACCTGTCACGAGACAGAATTCGGGCTTCGACCTTAACAAACGCAGTCTCATGTCGACCTGATTGAGTAGGTAACGTTCTTGATTGAACAGGGTCGGCATGGATCCACGAGATGAGTTCGATACCTGTTGACTTGAAGTACCTCTTGCGCTGATGCCATCCCTCGTTCTCCCGACTGGTCAGTTCCATTTTACCGGGGGTGTCGAGGTACCAGAGTGACGTACTGAGCTGACTTCATGTGGTATCGGTACCGTAATTCAATAGAGTCTCGAGGTACGCCCTGTAGGGGTATAGGGTGTGAGAAGCACTCACTAGGTGATCGTTGAGGAAGACGTCTACTTGATTGAAGAGGGCGTGGAAGAAATGGTTGCAGGGGGCGATCACTTCCGACGGTGGTGCACCATCGGATTTTACAATTTTCAAGATGAGACGTAGGTGACAGCGGGATAGATCAATGTAATCATCTGTTCCTTTCACGATGAATTCAAGTGGAGCATTACCTTCAAGAGAAGCCACAGGTAAATAATTGACATAGCAGCCTGTTTCCAATTGTGGGACAGTGGGAGGAACTAGAAACAGGTCCAGTTCGGAATTGGTACAATCGCCAGAATCAGCGTGAATTTTCTGAATGCTGATGATGAAAACACGTCCTTCACGGTACAGAGTCTCTTCACTTTATGAACACCAGGATGATGACGACGGCGTTTTATTCCTTTTCCTCCCTGCAGCTTGGAACTGGCACGTTGCAATAGGTCTACACCGGCTTCATGCAACTCTGCTATGGTGGCCGTTTTGAAGTTTTGCCCCTGGGCCATATCTGAAACGAACCGTAGCCCACCCTTACATAGGGTGGACAGCGCCTGTCGTATGAGAGGGCTGATGAAACGTCCAATAGTGGCAAAGATGCTACCGAGCCCATCACCTCTCTGATAACGAGGGCCCCTGAACACACCCTGCCCCGTTTGGCTCTTGTAGTAGCTCACATAGGTGTCTGCAGAAGGGGGGACGAATTTAAACCTCATGGCAGAAATGTACATTGACTAAAACTTTACCAAATTTAAAATGCAGAGGTTCTCCTGTATCGGTAGGAAGGAAGATTCTCACACTCTCGAAACTGTTTCTTGCCAGGGGGTAGTAATCAGGTTGTTGATACACTGCAATGATGGCTTCGTTATTACTGGTTCTGACGGCAGGATTCACAACACGCCACAGTTCACCATGAGTATCACCTAACAACTGAGGTGCAATCAGGTCTGAATACAAATAAATACTGCACATTCCTCTGTTCATATCGATGGGGTAGTCACCCATGGCTTTATTCAATGGAATATCTAATTTAGTAATTCCTAACATGTCTCCTAATCCTGGGTTTGATTGAGGAAATTTAATGAAATGTAACTTGTCTGTATCCATCAATACGGTGTGATCTGCCTGTTGCTTGAAACGATAAGCTTTTTTCAACTTGTAGGGTAACACCTGGTTCATCGCATCGAATAATGATTCAGCAGTTTCGTATCATCCGTGGGGTACCTTTCGTTCGTGGAAACTACCAGGTGGAATCACGTAGAAATAACAGTCATCATCTATATCGAATGTTGCAGTATTGCAAAGTTTGCTAGTAAATCATTGGTGGAAGGGTTTGTCAACTTCTCCCTTGCCCACATACAGAAGTCTGGTGAAATTCGTTTTAGGGAACATCAAAACATATCTCTCACTTGGTTTGAATACCCAGTAACCACTGTTATATGACACTAATATTTCTTTGGGGAGCTGAGTGGAGAGGTGAGACAACAGTTCCATTCGAGTTATTTTGCCTGGTTTAAGCTTGATTTTCCAGTATTCTTCAAAGGGAGCAGGAGCATAATATTGAAACGTGTCATTAGAGCCGTCCATATTGTACCAGCTCACGGGTAAGTGAACTTCAGCTAGTCCCACTTTTCATTTTCCACTTAGTCTTAGGGGTTGTGCTAGACAAACCAGAAATCACTCTGCGAATTGTTTGGGTAAATATTCTGACTAGCCGTGGATGGTAGGGTCAGGTTGAAACAATCCATTTTTTAGGAATCCACGAAGGCTTGGGATAACTGCGAAATTTGACCAGTGCCTTTTGACCTTTCCTCTCGATTATTTTCTAAACAGTGTAAAGTTCGGGTTCGGTCACTTTTTGAAGTTCCGATTTATAGAATGTGCCCTTGAACATTTCTCCCTCGGAATCCTGTATGACGAATACAGGGGACTGCCACACCTTGTCGACTCTAAAAATTTCTTCGTTCCACAAAGGCGTACCTGTCTTCTTGAAGGGTACTTTTAGACTGGCTAGTTGTACCGTGTCCCCCACTTTAAATGCTGGTTTTTCTTTTACTATGGTTGGATTGCAGTAGAGTCGAACCCACACAACATTTTCGTTGTGTAAGGTCACGACCTTGGGAGCCATATCGTGTGCACTATGAACTGTGGCATTGTAACCTCGTACAACACATTGCAGCACGTCCAAGTACCAGTATGTGTTATTGCGTGTATAATATCTCCCCAGTCTCTGGCGTAGTGTACGATTCCATTTCTCCAGCAAAGCTGCTTTTTTGTCAGAGTAGGTGACAAAGAAAAGAATACCTTTCTTTTTCAGGAATTTCTGGAACTGTTTGGAGGAATTTCAGGAATTTCTGGAACTGGAATTCTGTTGGTAAATTCGGTACCTTGATCCGTATTTAAATTCATGGGAAATCGCCCCTTGGAAAGGATATTTGGATGGTTCCACCTAGACGAAGACCGAAACCACCGAAAGTTCAGTTTTGTAATTATTTAGAGGATTGCATCAGCCATTCTGATCGTTTCCACCCAAAGTTTAGTTGGACTTGGAAAATTTCAGATGAGGATAGAAACCAATGGATGGGAGTTTGTGATCGGTGAGGGGGAGTTTAATAAAGGGGAGGGAATTTTAATAAAGGGGGTGGAACTTTTGATAAGGATTTTTTTTAATGAGGGTGATTAAAAAATTGGAAAATTATGACTAAAATTGAAGGCTTTTTCTAAAAATAGTACTCATCATATACACTAAAGGGCGCCACGGGTTTTATTAATAAAGGGGGAAGGAATTTTTAATAAAGGGGATTAAAAAATAGGGGGGAGTCAAAAATTCGAAAAAATACGACTAAGTTTGAGGGCTTTTCTAAATATAGTACTCATTATGTACATTAGATGGCGCCACGGGTTTTTAATAAAGGGGGAGGAATTTTGATAAGGGTTTTTTTTAATGAGGGGAGTCAAAAAGTGGAAAAATTACGACTAAAATTGAATGTTTTTTGCAAAAATTGTACTCATCATATACACTAGAGGGCGCCACGAGTTTTTAATAAATGGGGACAGAATTTTGATAAGGGTTTTTTCTAATGAGGGGGCAGTCAAAAATTGGAAAAATTACAGGTAAAATAGAGGGCTTTTCTAATTATAGTACTCATCATATACACTAGATGGCGCCACGGGTTTTAATAAAAAGGGAAGGAATTTTTAATAAAGGTTTTTTTTAATAAAGGGGGAGTCAAATATTTGAAAAACTACAACTAAAATTGAGGTCTTTTTTAAAAATAGTACTCATCATAAACACTAGATGGTGCCACGGGTTTTTAATAAAGGGAAAGAATTTTTAATAAAGGGGGAATTATTTAATTTTTAATTAACTATTAATTATGAATTATTAATTATGAATATTAATAAGGGCCATGGTCGGTGACGTCATAGGGGAAAGCACTGTGTGGGGGATCGCCCGGGTGGGACTAAAAAAAACATATAATATATAAAGAAACTTAACCCCTTATCTTTCATAAGTTTTTGGTCTAGATTTACATGTGGTTTTGCTAGAACCAAACTATCGTGTAAATAGAGGGATAGTTGCAGTTTATGAAATCTTTTAAAACATCAACAAAATTTGTCTCTTTCCAACTGGAACTTTAATTTGACACTTGCAGAACGTACTCATGTGCTTTGCTACAAGCAATCTAATTCTCTTATTATTATTCTTGAATGTGGCATTAAGGCTCTATATCTTAAAGCAAGCACGAAACGCCTACCCCAGTTGAAATTAAATCCGTTACCTTGACGAAATCATCACCATAAGCAGCAATTACCACCACCTGGCAATTATGTTGAAGAGAATGGCAACACCAAAAGGGTGAATAATTCAAACTTCAGCATTTAACCTGATTAGCTGGATGTATCAAGCTTGTTTATAAATCCGAATTAGTGTCAGGACTTAATAAATAGGTGCCTTTGATAATCACGAACTTAATACCTTGCAGAAAATTCGACGTGGTTCGAAGACTTGGCCCTTGTCAAAGTTAAATCGAGTGTCACTTGTCATATCTGACTAAAGCCATTACCAAGACCGTAACCGCTAATTCTTCCAAAGCGATTGTTGCCTAGAAACAAGCGATAATTCTCCGGCCATTTGTAACGCATGTTTCGAAACTTGTTAAAGTTGTTCGAATTCTTAAAGCTGTCAGAAAAGAATCTTTCACGTACTCTCTAATCGTCGAAATTTTCCTAATGTAAAAGACTTAGAAGTAATTGTTTCAGTGATATTTTCAGGATATTTAATCGCTAAATTGCACATGATACGTTTATTTTTCCGCACAGCAGAAGGAAAAGCTATTAATGTACCGTATTGTACTCAGCAACAATTTGAATATTAATGCATTAACTTTTACAGCTCCGGTGAAGTCTTAATTTGATTCAATAAATAGATTCCATGAATTCCAATAAATAGTTCAAATTGTTTAACTGCTTGCAAAGAATTTGGCAGTGAATGAGAAACCTTTTAATAGATAATTTGTTAGGTTTCGAATAACTGTTTCGAAATGACAGTTGCCATAAAAAACATAACGAAAGAAGGATACAGAGGGTAAACTTATTAAACTGCCAATGACAACATTTCCGCAATGTTAAATTATCATAATGCAGCGCTCCAGTGGTGTAGAAAGAAATTAACTTCCAGAGAAAGAACATATTAAGTAACTAGGACAGATAGATGATTTCCATATATGTCAATTAGTACATAAGATTGATGCTAGCGCTACTGCCGAACAGCGGCTTGGGTTGTTTTACCTCTGAGCGGCACTTTTTTTGCACACAATGAGCTAAATGGCCAGGTCACAAGGACCCCGAAGGCTCAGAGAAGGTTGGGGGAGGGGACCCACTGAAACAGCTGTTGGGAACAGATGGTAGCTTCCCGTCAAGGGCCATTCAGCGTGTTTTTTAAAGTGCACTGGGTATGGCTCTCCCGTACACGGGCCACGGCTTAACGTCCCATCCGACGGACGGCGGTCTTCCCAAGCCCATAAGGGCTCAGAGAAGGTTGAGGAAAGGAGATTATATAAAAAGGATATTTGACTATAATATTGCCAATGTTATATTTACTATATTTTACAAAGGATATTTATAAAAAGCGAGAGCTATTCGAAGACAAGTGTTCTTTAGCATGCACAGCGTGTACAGCAACTGTACACGCTCCAGTTACCGTTCACAGCAAGCGCTCAATATTTCTGTAAGTGGGCCCACACGATCCAGGTTTTTGTGAGCTCACACGATCCAATGTGCTGTGAACATTAACCGCAACCGCTCCAGTTTGCTGTGAACGGTAACTGCACACACTCAATATTTCTGTGAATGGGCCCACACGATCCAGGTTTTTGTGAGCTCACACGATCCAATGTGCTGTGAACGGTAACTGCACACGCTCAATATTTCCGTGAGTGAGCCCACACGATCTAGGTCTTTGTGAGCTCACATGATCCAATGTGCTGTGAACATTAACCGCAACCGCTCCAGTTTGCTGTGAACGGTAACTGCACACGCTCCATATTTCTGTCTCTCCTACACACGAGCCACGGCTTAACGTCCTATCCGACGGACGGCGGCATTTCCAAGCCCATCGATGTCCCCTACTGACCACGAGCAGGGCGGGAATTTTGCGGAGATAAATCTCAACGCTGACCCAGCTGGGACTCGAACCTGGGAACTACAGATTACGAGCCTGGCGCGCTACCGACTGTGACACTCCCGTCCCCATCGAGCAACGACCCAACCAGTGCTGTTCCAAGAGTTTTCGTTACACCCTTAATTGCTCCGCCCTTCCAGCTGTTTGATTTCGCGTACTCACTCCTGTTAACGTATTTTTGTTTTGCCTTACAAAATGTTTCTTCCAAGATGCGAAGTACTTTAATGATAGGTTGAACGTATCGTTATGGAAAACAATTTTTACGTGTATTTTCATAATAAGCTTCTCTTTTTTTCATTTCCTTGTTAAGGGCACCCTTGGTTGCGTTAATGGTACAGTCACTCAAAAAAAAATATCCCAACACTATGGTTGATTAGAGAATTCAGAAAAAATATCTGGCAACGATTTTTTTAGAAATTAGTGATCTTGCAACTTCGTGTCACGTGACACGAAGGTTGCCAGATCAACACGAAGGTTGCCAGATCACTTATAAGAGACTTTATAAGCTTAAAAAATAACAGAGACTTTATAAGCTTAAAAAATATATATATATCCAAAAAAATATATATATATATCGAAAAATAGCTCAAAATATTCTTGAAGGTTATTACGATAAAATTCACAGAACAAAATAGAGCTGAGTTGTGATTGGCCAGACGTTGACTCAGTTCCAACAGATTGTCTCGTGCTAATGATCCTCGATGTCTTCTGGTGCCATTGCTCACCGGAACTTGTGAATTAATTACTGCAGGAACAGGAAGCCATCGTGACCCTAGAGAATGGTTGCGACTAGACCTGGATATGCACTTCTATTTCAATTAATGGATGACTGCAGAATCTCTTAATAACGGGGATTAAGTGGTATTAAAAACAAACTATTAAATATTCTTGAAAAATAAGAGTATACACATGTTATGCCTGGGCGGGGGTGGCTCAGTCGGTAGCGCGCCAGCCTCGTAATCTGCAGTTCCAAAGTTCGAGTCCCAGCTGGGTCAGCGTTGAGATTTATCTCCGCAAAATTCCCTGCCCATGGTCAGTAGGGGACACCGATGGGCTTGGAAAGTCCGCCGTCCGTCGGATTGGACGTTAAGCCGTGGCCCGTGTGCGGGAAAGCCATACCCTCTGCACATTAAAGAACACGCTGGATGGCCTTGACGGGACCATCTGTCTCCTAACAGCTGTTCCAGTGGGTTCCCTTCCCCAACCTTCTCTGAGCCATCGGGGTCCATGTGACCTGGCCATTTAGCCCATGGTGTGCAAAAAAAGTGCCGCTCAGAGGTAAAACAACCCAAACAATTTAAAGGTCTCCCCCAAATCTGTCTGAATATTGATTTTTCGACCATATCCACGTAGTTTGAAAGATATTAATGAATGCTTCAACATTTAATACCATTGCTGGCAAACATAGGAATTTATTTGAAATTTAAAAATGAATAATAACTGTTACATCAATATATTCATTCGAGTGGGAGTGGACTAAGTCGGTAGCGCGCCAAGCTCATAATCTACAGCTCCCAGGTTCGAACCCAATTGTGTTTGCGTCAGAAATTTTTCAGATTCTTTTGGACAGAAAGGAGACACTATTTGGTTTAAAAATATCGCCGTCCGTCGTATAAGATATTAAGCCACGGCTTCGCCTGAAGGTTTTTTTTTTCACCTCTGAGTGGCATTTTTTTGCACATAATGAGCTAAATAGCCAGGTTATAAACACCCCAAGGGCTCAGAGAAGGTAGGAGGTTAGAGCAAGGAACCCATTGAACAGGTTTTAGGAGACAGATGGTAGTCTTCCATCAAGGCCATCCAGCGTGTTTTAAACGTGCATGGGGTATAGCTCTCTCCCGCACACGGAACGCTGCTTAACGTTCCATCCGCCAGATGGCAGGCCTTTACAAGTCCATCGGTGCCCCCTACTGACCGAGGACAGGACGGGGAGTTTTGCGGAGATAAAGCTAAAGGCCAGCCCAGGTGAGATTCGAACCTGAGAACTGCAGATTACGAGCGTGGTGCGCTACCGACTGAGCCACCCCCTCCCCTTCATATCTCGTGCACGTTAATGAAAACGCTGTCTTGACGAGAGGCTTCCGTCTGTCTCCTAATAGTAGTCCATTGGACCCCTTCTCCAACCCTTTTGGGGTCCTTGTGACTTGGTCATTTAGCTCGTTACATGCAAATAACCCAATCGAAACATTTATTGAAATATCTGTGTGTTTTAGAACTTTGTGCATTGATTCTTCAAACAACAGCAATGCCAGTCTTAAGAAACTTATACAAAACTGAAGAATAGTGAAAGAATTCTTTACACAAAGTTCTAAAATACAAACTTATTTTATTAAACACTTCGATACAATACTTATTACTAAGTTTTAATTAACTTCTGAAATCAATTTTTGTGGCTGGCATTGTTATCGCTAAATATTCAAACTTCCATAACTCATTAAATATACCCCTCAACCAGCTGATTGAAACAGAGATCTGACAGGAGCCTGTCAGTTTATGTGCCATAGTAGAAAGTCTGTGAGGTTGGCAGGATCTCAGCAGAAAAACGACACATACAATCCGTACCTTACCAGGGACTCGAACCCAGGTCCCTTAGATCAGTAGCCAAGCGCGCTAACCACTCGGCCATACTGAACAAATATTGGTGAAAATCGAGATATTGATTTATTTGATTGAGATCTTTATCTGCAATCACATTTTGCAAAAGAACTTATTTTAGAAGTTATAAAGCTTTGACGTTAGCTTTCCATTGACTTAACATGGGGATTTTCCTTAATTTTTGGAAACCAGTGTATTTCCCCTCAGTTTTAACAAACAATGTTAAAGCTGGGTTGTTTTACCTCTGAGCGGCACTTTTTTGCACACCATGTGCTAAATGGCCAGGTCACATGGACCCCGAAGGCTCAGAGAAGGTTGGGGGAGGGGACCCACTGGAACAGCTGTTGGGAAACAGATGGTAGCCTCCCGTCAAGGCCATCCAGCGTGTTCTTTAACGTGCACAGGGTATGGCTCTCCCGCACACGGTGCCACAGCTTAACGTCCCATCCGACGGACGGCGGCCTTTCCAAGCCCATCGGTGTCTCCTACTGACCGTGGGCAGGGCGAGGAATTTTCCGGAGATAAATCTCAACGCTGACCCAGATGGGACTCGAACCTGGGAACTACAGATTACGAGCCTGGCGCGCTATCGACTGAGCCACTCCCGCCCCTGATGTTAAACCTAATGATGCTGTTGTCTAATGTTCCAAATTTTATAATTAATGAAATACTGAAACGAAAGTTGTTGAAATTAATGCTGTGGCAAGATTAAATTGAAATCTAATTTTCAGTGACAATTTTCCATCAAAAGCTTATTTCCCTAGTTACGAAATATCAAAAAGACATCAGTCATTTTTTTTATTTTTACATATTTTTTAATCTGAAATATAGGGTACGTATTTTGATTGCGGAAACAAAAGTAGAAACTGTTATATTTTCCTATTGGGAGTGCATTTCAGAGGTCCCTGAACTCCAAAAACCCGTTTCGTCAATTGCATCTCTTTGTGAGGGACCTCCAGCGTTTGATTGGTTTAAGCTACGAAGTTGAAATTTTAAATTTCTGTATAATTCCACCAGGACTATATTTCTTACTTTTTAACATTTACAGCCTTACCAAAGGTTACAGGACGAATCTCACATCCGTCATATGACAACGGAGTGTATTCTTCCGCGCTTTAACAGCATCTGATTCTCCCGTGCCCTTACAAGCTTTTATTCCCAGCAGTTAATCATATTTCATTCAAAAATAATGGAGAGGGAATCCCAGGTTCGATTCTTACCTGCGCGAGCATTGAGATTTATCTCTTCTACACTTCTACACTGCCCTTGGTCAGTAGGGGACTGTCGTGTCCCTCTAATTTATTTTTATTTATTTATTGATATATTTTTATTTTATTATTATGATTGTAGATACCTTAGGGTGTGAGTGACTCACTGTTGTTGTTTTCGGGTCTGCAGCTTGCTGCTGCATCAGATCAGTTCCAGAAGTCGTTTATGGTGGTATACGACTATCCTGGGGCAAGAGGTCCACACACGAGGCTAGGCTGAGGAGATTGAAGCAACAGTTTGGTGCGTTCACGTTGAGCGAAAGGTCGTTTCGACAAGCGTCAGAAGGACGCCGCCCCTTACTCGAAGTAACCCACGAAGGGAGGGTGTGATTCCAAAGGGAATCGAGATTCTCTTTGGGAGGGTGTGATTCCAAAGGGAATCGAGATTCTCTTTGAGAGGGTGTGATTCCAAAGGGAATCGAGATTCTCTTTGGGAGGGTGTGATTCCAAAGGGAATCGAGATTCTCTTTGGGAGGGTGTGATTCCAAAGGGAATCGAGATTCTCTTTGGGAGGGTATGATTCCAAAATGAATCGAGATTCTCTTTGGGAGGGTGTGATTCCAAAGGAAATCGAGATTCTCTTTGGGAGGGTGTGATTCCAAAATGAATCGAGATTCTCTTTGGGAGGGTGTGATTCCAAAATGAATCGAGATTCTCTTTGGGAGG
Source organism: Ryuthela nishihirai (assembly GCA_038380435.1). Classification (NCBI taxonomy): domain Eukaryota; kingdom Metazoa; phylum Arthropoda; class Arachnida; order Araneae; family Heptathelidae; genus Ryuthela; species Ryuthela nishihirai. Next base: position 76,139 of record JAWZYU010000430.1, on the reverse strand, counting down.
GTGTGATTCCAAAATGAATCGAGATTCTCTTTGGGAGGGTGTGATTCCAAAGAGAATCGAGATTCTCTTTGGGAGGGTGTGATTCCAAAGGGAATCGAGATTCTCTTTGGGAGGGTGTGATTCCAAAATGAATCGAGATTCTCTTTGGGAGGGTGTGATTTCAAAATGAATCGAGATTTTCTTTGGGAGGGTGTGATTCCAAAGGGAATCGAGATTCTCTTTGGGAGGGTGTGATTCCAAAGGGAATCGAGATTCTCTTTGGGAGGGTGTGATTCCAAAGGGAATCGAGATTCTCTTTGGGAGGGTGTGATTCCAAAGGGAATCGAGATTCTCTTTGGGAGGGTGTGATTCCAAAGGGAATCGAGATTCTCTTTGGGAGCGTGTGATTCCAAAGGGAATCGAGATTCTCTTTGGGAGGGTATGATTCCAAAATGAATCGAGATTCTCTTTGGGAGGGTGTGATTCCAAAGGGAATCGAGATTCTCTTTGGGAGGGTGTGATTCCAAAGGGAATCGAGATTCTCTTTGGGAGGGTGTGATTCCAAAGGGAATCGAGATTCTCTTTGGGAGGGTGTGATTCCAAAATGAATCGAGATTCTCTTTGGGAGGGTGTGATTCCAAAGGGAATCGAGATTCTCTTTGGGAGGGTGTGATTCCAAAGGGAATCGAGATTCTCTTTGGGAGGGTGTGATTCCAAAGGGAATCGAGATTCTCTTTGGGAGCGTGTGATTCCAAAGGGAATCGAGATTCTCTTTGGGAGGGTATGATTCCAAAATGAATCGAGATTCTCTTTGGGAGGGTGTGATTCCAAAGGGAATCGAGATTCTCTTTGGGAGGGTGTGATTCCAAAATGAATCGAGATTCTCTTTGGGAGGGTGTGATTCCAAAGGGAATCGAGATTCTCTTTGGGAGGGTGTGATTCCAAAGGGAATCGAGATTCTCTTTGGGAGGGTGTGATTCCAAAGGGAATCGAGATTCTCTTTGGGAGGGTGTGATTCCAAAATGAATCGAGATTCTCTTTGGGAGGGTGTGATTCCAAAGGGAATCGAGATTCTCTTTGGGAGGGTGTGATTCCAAAGGGAATCGAGATTCTCTTTGGGAGGGTGTGATTCCAAAGGGAATCGAGATTCTCTTTGGGAGCGTGTGATTCCAAAGGGAATCGAGATTCTCTTTGGGAGGGTATGATTCCAAAATGAATCGAGATTCTCTTTGGGAGGGTGTGATTCCAAAGGGAATCGAGATTCTCTTTGGGAGGGTGTGATTCCAAAATGAATCGAGATTCTCTTTGGGAGGGTGTGATTCCAAAGGGAATCGAGATTCTCTTTGGGAGGGTGTGATTCCAAAGGGAATCGAGATTCTCGTGTGAATCTGATAAGAGTTTTGTGGATTCAGAGTGAACCACAGTGTAGGCAAAGATTGATTATCCTTTCGCCGAGTTTGAGGTCTGTAAAGAGAGAATTTGCAGAGTGTGCGATTCTCCACCTCATTATTAGTGTTTGCCACAGCAAAGGAGCAAAGACTCACAGAGTTGAGCGCATCCCCAGCACTTGAGTGTATAAAGTGTAAATAAACTGTGTCGTCCCTATCCAACTCTCGTGCAGTTAATTGATGGACTATTTTTATTCAACATTCAACACAGAGAATCATGGTGTACAGTGCTACGGGCCTAAAAACCCGCGAACCTGTCTTTTCACTGAAGTTAGGGTGAAGTTCATTAAGTGACAATTTCATCTTCCTCGAGAGGCATACGATTAATCGTCTCTCCTACTGGGACTGGTCATCACATCTGACCTAGCCTGACAGGGAGAGAGAAACCGGTCATCACATTTGGCTCAGGCTGACAGGTTCTGAACCCGGAGGACACGACAGGGACAGCGATGGGTTTGGAAAGGTCGCCCTCTGTGATGGGATGTAAAGATGTGGGCCAGTGTGCTGGAGAGAGCCATACCCGGTGCACGTTAAAGAACGTGCTGGGTGGCCTTGGGTTGTGTTGGGTTGTTTTACCTCTGAGTGGCACTTTTTTGCACACCATGGGCTAAATGGCCAGGTCACATGGACCCCGAAGGCTCAGTGAAGATTGGGGGAAGGGACCCACTGGAACAGCTGTTGGGAGACAGATGGTAGCCTCCCGTCAAGGCCATCCATCGTGTTCTTTAACGTGCACAGGGTATGGCTCTCCCGCACACGGGGCCACGGCTTAACGTCCCATCCGACGGACGGCGGCCTTTCCAAGCCCATCGGTGTTGGGTGGCTTTGATGAAAGACTATCATCTCTCTCCTAACAGCTGTCCAATATGTTCCTTTTCTCCAACCAGAAAGACATCCACACCAAATTTGAGGGCTATCAGTCATATATACCTGCGTAATTACAGGTACTCGGAAAAATTCGCCACCAATGATGTCACAGTAGACGTACGAGAAACGCGTGTCCGTCCACTCGATGGTTCGTTCGCAATACTCCTGTTATATACGCTGCTCAAAGCGGAAATCTCAGCACCGAGAAGGAAGTGATGTATACGCCCGAAACTGATAGGACGGAAGCTATGAGGGTAGATGTGCAAATGATTATAAAACGAAACGTGAGAAAGCAAGGTACGTGCGTTTATTTTAGATTCATTAATACATAGTAGGCGGACCTAGGGCGGTTTTACAAGCCTGTAGACACATAGGCATTCCATCAATCAGATGGTTAATGGTTCTGAGGTATAGCGTTCCCAACAACATCGAATTAGGCACGCAACTCTACCAGATTCGAAGTGGAATGGAGTTGGCGAAGGCGGCAACCCATAAGGTCTCACACATGCAAAATGGCTGACAAGTCCGGGGAGTATGGCGGCCATTGGAGGTAGGCATGATGGTAAGGAAGGGTCGTGCCAAAGGATTAACGATGTCATCGATGTAACATATCACCATTAGCGCTCCAGAAACATGGAGCAGAGGTGTCCGGCTGCCACATGTGATACCACCTGATACCATTGTAGCACAGAGGGGAGCCGCATGGCGGCGACATTGCTGACACCGTGCGGACAAATGGCCGTCTGGCATGCAGAAACAGAATCAGGTTGGGTTGTTTTACCTCTGAGCGGCACTTTTTTGCACACCATGGGCTAAATTGCCAGGTCACATGGACCCCGAAGGCTCAGAGAAGGTTGGGGGAGGGGACCCACTGAAACAGCTGTTGGGAGACAGATGGTAGCCTCCCGTCAAGGCCATCCAGCGTGTTCTTTAACGTGCATAGGGTATGGCTCTCCCGCACACGGGGCCATGGCTTAACGTCCCATCCGACGGACGGCGGCCGTTCCAAGCCCATCGGTGTCCCCTACTGACCGTGGGAAGGGCGGGGAGTTTTGTGGAGATAAATCTCAACGCTGACCCAACTGGGACTCGAACCTGGGAACTACAGATTACGAGCCTGGCACGCTACCGACTAAGCCACCCCCGCCCCAACAGAATCAGGACACATCTGTGAACAACACTATTCTCCATTCCGTAGACTAATGTTGCCTTGCTGGACACCAGTGGAGACGTTGCAACTGGTGATATTGCTGCAATGGCAAATGCTGGACTGGACATCTCATCCTCATTCCTGCGTCATGTCTAATGGTCATTGTCTAATGGTTTGCATGGAGACCACAGTTGCTGCAAATCACTCTGCAGCACAGTCACTGTGCTGAAAGGGACGCGAGCATTCGATCTTCATGTCCTGTGGTGTGATATGATGGCCCTGTACCAGTCTTAAGAGTTATTTGGTGTTCCATGATGTTGCATGTGATGCATCTCATGCAACATCATGCACTGTGCTCACAATGAGCCCCATGCATATGGTGATCGCTCGAAAGCTCAATCGGAGCTCTCGCATATCAACGTTCTTTTCTCTACCAGAAGCATCAATTTTGCATAAAGGTACAGTCGCTCAAAAAGTATCTGAACACTATGGTTGATTACAGAATTCAGAAAAAATATCTGGCAACGATTTTTTTAGAAATCAGTGATCTGGCAACCTTCGTGTCACGTGATTACAGAATTCAGGAAAAATATCTGGAGCGTGTACAGCAACTGTACACGCTCCAGTTACCGTTCATAGCTTCTTAACGGTAACTGCACACGCTGAATATTTCCGTGAGTGGGCCCACACGATCTAGGTCTTTGTGAGCTCACACGATCCAATGTGCTGTGAACATTAACCGCAACCGCTCCAGTTTGCTGTGAACGGTAACTGCACACGCTCAATATTTCCGTGAGTGAGTCCACACGATCTAGGTCTTTGTCAGCTCACACGATCCAATGTGCTGTGAACATTAACCGCACACGCTCCAGTTTGCTGTGAACGGTAACTGCACACGCTCAATATTTCTGTGAGTGGGCCCACACTATCTAGTATCAAAATAATATGACCACCTACAGTCGCTCAAAAAAGTATCCGAACGCTATGGTTGACTACAGAATTCAGAAAATATATCTGGCAACGATTTTTTTCAGAAATTAGTGATCTGGCAACCTTCGTGTCACGTGACACGAAGTGACCCAGCTGGGACTCGAACCTGGGAACTACAGATTACGAGCCTGGCGCGCTACCGACTGAGCCACTCCCGCCCCTTAGTTGTACAGATTCATCGCTTGAAGAGTCCATAGTTTGTCTTTATTGTTATCGTTATTTAAAAACAATTCTTTTTCCAGATCATTTTTAGATTGAAAATATGGGGATAGACAATTCGTCTGATAATGCATGTCCCGTATAACGCGATTTCCTATAACGCGGAACGCATCCCTCGCGTTTTACGGGAGTCCACTGTATGTATTTCGATTCCTTCTTGGTGTTGCAATTTGCACTTTGAGCAGTGTAAGATATACTATGATATGATACTATATACTATGATATGTATCTCATGCAGTTCGCAATCTACCCAACTGAACCCCACTATTAAACGAATACTATTGAAAATCTAGATTTAGATAGAATTAAAGGAGGTCTTCAATTTATCTCTGGTGAAAAGTTTCGATTGAGGGTTTATTTTCGAAGTTAAGGGAGTTTTGAATCCGACTTTCTCCTTCACCCAACATGGAAGTTGTGCCATGCGTTTTGGTAATATAGTATATGTGTCTTTCCCGTCTTTGGGGGATCGGGAGTTTTGAATTTATGATGCCTTGGAGAAACATAAAGTGCTCCGAAGAAGTAGAGTGAGAAAACGGACCGGTGAGTAGAGAATGGAAAGATAGAGACGATGGAGATGGGGAATTGGACTAGGTTACATTTCTCTATAAATCGATTGACTGTGGAATCTCGGGTTCATGTTGCCTTCTGTTATTTCACTTCTTTCTTACAAGAAACAGACCACATCGAGAAACAAATTCACTTGCGAAAGGGTGGGTAAAAAATGACTAGATTGAAAGAAAACGCCTATTCTTTATTTAAAGAAATTATTACTGCTATTACTCACACTAGGATTTATATCTAGCTTAGAACGCAATTAATAAACCCATATATAAAGTTAAGGTGTCCAGACAAAGATTATAAGATGTTGGGTTGTTTTACCTCTGAGCGGCACTTTTTTGCACACCATGGGCTAAATGACCAGGTCACATGGACCCCGAAGGCTCAGAGAAGGTTGGGGGAGGGGACCCACTGGAACAGCTGTTGAGAGACAGATGGTAGCCTCCCGTCAAGGCCATCCAGCGTGTTCTTTAACGTGCACAGGGTATGGCTCTCCCACACACGGGGCATCGGCTTAACGTCCCAACCGACTGACGGCGGCCTTTCCAAGCCCATCGGTGTCCCCTACTGACCGTGGGCAGGGCGGGAAATTTTTGCGGAGATAAATCTCAACTCTGACCCAGCTGGGACTCGAACCTGGGAACTACAGATTACGAGCCTGGCGCGCTACCGACTGAGACACCCCCGCCCCTGAGAATAGCCCACAGAGTGAATTAGGTATATGCATTTCCAAACCACTCTGCTTTGAATATGACTTTAAAAAAAGTTCTTTTAAATTGTGTTTAATTTATATATTTGCTATATCTTCATAAAGTCAGAAAGAGGCAGGGGTTGTCTCAGTCGGTAGCGCGCCAGGTTCGTAATCTCTACTTCCCAGGTTCAAGTTCCAGAAATGCATGCTTTGAGATTTACTCCGCTAAACGCCCCACATCGCCTTCGGTGAGGAAGGAGACATTGGTTGACTTTTGAAAAGACACTGAACGTCAGATGGGATGTTAAGCTGTGGCGTCTCTTATACTAAATCTGAAACTGATCTATCTTGCTTTGAAATCCAAAAGTTATCTTTGTATAATTTTATTTTAGCTCCATATTTTATGTACGACACTGAATGTACATTAAAACAAACTATAAAACTTTATTCCATAATCTGAAGTTTCCAGGTTTGAATCCCAGCTGGGTCAGAGTTGAGATTTGTCTCCGCAAAACTCCCCGCCCTGCCCACGGTCAGTAGGGGACACCGCTGGGATTGGAAAGACCGCCGTCCGTCGGATGGGACGTTAAGCCGTGCCCCCGTGTGTGTGAGAGACAGAAATATTGAGCGTGTGCAGTTACCGTTCACAGCAAACTGGAGCGGTTGCGGTTAATGTTCACAGCACATTGGATCGTGTGAACTCACAAAAACCTGGATCGTGTGGGCCCACTCACAGAAATATTGAGCGTGTGCAGTTACCGGTCACAGCAAGCTGGAGCATGTGCAGTAACTGCACACGCTCCGTTTTGCTGTGAACGGTAACTGGAGCGTGTACAGTTGCAGTAACTGCATACCTCCAGTTTGCTGTGAACGGTAACTGGAGCGTGTACAGTTGCTGTACACGCTGTGCATGCTAAAGAACACTTGTCTTCGAATAGCTCTCGCTTTTTATAAATATCCTTTGTAAAATATAGTAAATATAACATTGGCAATATTATAGTCAAATATCCTTTTTATATAATCTCCTTTCCTCAACCTTCTCTGAGCCCTTGTGGGCTTGGAAAGGCCGCCGTCCGTCGGATGGGACGTTAAGCCATGGCCCCGTGTGCGGGAGAGTCATATCCTGTGCACGTTAAAGAACACACTGGATGACCTTGACGGGAGGCTACCATCTGTCTCCCAACAGCTGTTCCAGTGGGTCCCCTCCCCCAACCTTCTCTGAGCCTTCAGGGTCCTTGTGACCTGGCCATTTAGCCCATTGTGTGCAAAAAAGTGCCGCTCAGAGGTAAAACAAACTAACCCAACCTTCATTCTATGTAGAATATCATTTTGACCTTTCCTGTTCGGTGACATATTTTACTAATTGGCTAACTCTACTTCTCAAGTCTTACTTTCGGAGACTCCCCGAAACTGAATTCTCGAACCCTCAAAATTAAGTCTTGGGTACGTGTCTGGTGAGCGGTACATGTGCACGTTAAAGAACACGTTGGATGGCATTGAAAGGAACTGGAAGGAAAGCTATACATCAATCCCCTGTGATGATGCATAGAACTGGCCAGGTCTAGCACCTAAAGTCCGACCCTACCTTCTTGTGGTGCAGACCATTAGTACCTTTCTAAAGATATACTATACTCTCTTGCTTTTAGTCTAGATCAGTGTGGCCTACTCATCTGGACTACTATGACTACTTTTATTTTTTGTTTTCTACATTGCTGAGGAGTGGTCAACAACACAGGGTCCTGGTGCTGACCATATATCCCAACCAGAATGGAATAATGGCTCTGAGTTTGATTAAGGATCCTGAACTTGCCGCACAGGTTGGCTTCTGTTGATGGAGAATCTTCCGCTGTGTTTTCTTTTTGTTTGTCGGTTGACAACCCCAAGTGAATAGATTCACAGGATACATTTATCAGATGGTGGATAATTCTGAGCATAGGTTATCGCAGGCACCTGAACTATTTGCTCTATTGGCATCGTCAAATTCTACATTGAAGGAAATGTTCCAAACTTGGCTTCAGCCTTTAGTGGTGGGGGAACGGGTCTTTGCCCCATGTCTGCGATTAGGAGGCTGTTTGATATTGTCGGCATTCCCTCTCTCAATAAACATAGTTTCTTTAAACATCCCACTAACCATTTTCTCTCCATAGGTAGTTGGAATGTGAGGACTCTGCACAGAGCTTTTTCTCTTGATGTCCTCACACAAGAATTCCACCATTATAATTTAGATATTCTCGGCTTGTAAGAGACCAGATGGACAGATAAAGGTCAGATTGTTTAAAACCTGTCCTTCTCATCCTAATCGGCATCCTCAGTGGGGCATAACAGCAGATAACATTCAAGTTTTTAATGTTTGTCTGAAATTTTGCTGTAAGAAACCTTTCATTAATGCACTCATATCCTAGAAGGGCACCACTAGCGTGTCTGCTGAGAAGCAGATCCATGTCTTGGTGATGTTTATTATCTTCCCTCCCTGAAAAGAGAAATTTGATTATTTTTAACATTAACTACAGATAACTTCAGGATAATAACTACAGATAACTTCAGGATATTTTGAATTCTGTCAGAAAAGGAGATATTACCCTTGTTCTAGGTGACTTCAAGGCCAAAGTTGATACTGATTCCGACCTTTGTGGAGAGGTGATGCGTCATTTTGGTATTGGTAGCTTCAATGGCAATGCGCAACGTCTCCTATAGGTAAGTAAACTCAATGGTTTCAGAATAACTAACACTTATTACAAACATCGCAACATACAAAAGTACATATGGGTTTAACCAGATGGGATGCGTAAGAATACTGTTTATTCTATATTAACGGCAATTCGGCTAGTTCTGTTAGGAATTCCAGGTCATATAGGGGAGCTGAATTGAATGTTCTTGTTAAAAGTGCCTTTCAACCTAAACTTAAGAAGTGTTCTGCTAAGGATACCTTTCAGAAAGCCCTGAGAGACCCAGTTATAGTTAAAGCTTACCATGATAAGTTACTTAATCATTATGACAGTTATAGTTTGTTTACTACTGAAGATGAGGACGAATGGGACCGTTTTAAACAGGCTTTTCTGAAAACTAACAGTGTTCTTTTAGGAAAAAAGGAGCAGAGGGGACAGAATTATTTATGTGATAAGGCACTTGAGCTTAGTTCAGAAAGAAAGAACTGCAGGAATGTTCATAATCAAAACCCTACTAGTCCTAATAGAAAGCATTACAGAGAGTTTAATAAACGTGTAAAGATCAGTTAGCTGTTGCTAAGAATCTAGGCCTTGATGGTTTGGCTGACAAAGCTGAGGAAGCAGATAGACAGAACAACAGCAGAGAGCTGTACTAGGTAGTTAATGTTTTGTGTGATATAAAAAGGACAGGTATCAGAGATTGAAGGATAAGGAAGGTAAGGTTTTAGAAGCTGAGGATTTTGTCATGGCTAAGTGGGCTGAGTATTTCTGTGATGTTCTAAACTATGTGATTATTTCTACTCCCATTGTTTGTAATGATGATAGAAAGGTTACTTGGCTTCAATGTTGGCCCTATAACACAGTCTGAAGTTATTTCGGCTATTTCTAAATTTAAACTTCATACATCCCCAGGGCTAGATGAAATTACTTAAGGAAATGCTTAGAGCTGGGAATCTTTCTGTTACCACATTGCTGACAGAAATTTTGAATATCTTATATAACATAATCATCTGTTTTTATGCATATTTCATGTCAAAATTGAAATGCATCCCACAATTGCTTGCAGGAATTCCTTTCAATGTAGGGAAACTAATAGATCGTATGGAATTGTAATGTGGATTGAGTGAATAAAAGCTTGCTTGAGCCCACTCTTTGCTATAGACTCTCTTAATGTTAAGATCAGATATATGAAACAAACCATTTTACATGTAATTGCTTTCCAAAAAACACTGATAGTGCTTTTGGAAGATAGCATTATTGCTATTGGCATAAACGTGGTAGCAGAAAAATTGACAAGATTAGGAAAATCTGTACTTTTTGTATTAGATACTTGCAACAGTTCCTTACATTGTCAAGGATTAAAGAGCTCACGTGGAGTTGTAATGGTTGTGCCACTGGAGTAGGGCCACTTTAAACAGAGGCCACTTTAAACAGGGCCACTTTAAACAGAGGCCAATTTAAACAGGGCCACTTTAAACAGATCCATTTTCATATTTACAAGGGAGAACATACAACAATAAAATCATGTTACTTCTTAAACATTACAATGTCCTATTTAGGAGAAGAATTTCTCATAACAATCCTCTAAGAAGATGCTAACATGCAACTTTTAATTGCGTTGGTAGTGGTTTTGGAGGACAGTCGAAATTGTTTTCATTTGTTTTTCAAATTAAGTAAATATGCTCTTTATGTAAAATCTTACATGTATGCTACAATTACTTGAAGTAGTTTATTTCCCTCTAGAGAAATAAATAGATTACATGAAGTTGTAATGTGTGTTGAGTTAGAAAAATCTTGCTTCATTCAAGTATACAGTCGCTCAAAAAATATCCGAACACTATGATGGCCGTCCCGTGGCCGAGTGGTTAGCACGCTTGGCTACTGATCTAAGGGACCTGGGTTCGAGCCCCGGATTTAGGCATGGATGTGTGTGTCGTTTTTCTGCTGAGGTCCTGCCATCCTCTCAGATCTCCTACTATGGCATATAAACTGACAGGCTCCTGTCAGATCTCTGTGGCAAGCAGCTGCTTGAGAGGGTATTTATTATTTATTTTTTATGGTTGATTGCAGAATTCAGAAAAAATATCTGGCAATAATTTTTTTTTAGAAATGAGTGATCTGGCAACCTTCGTGTCACGTGATTACAGAATTCAGGAAAAATATCTGGAGCGTGTACAGCAACTGTACACGCTCCAGTTACCGTTCACAGCAAACTGGAGCGTGTGCAGTTACTGCAGACGCTCCAGTTTGCTGTGAACGGTAACTGCACACGCTCAATATTTCCGTGAGTGAGCCCACACGATCTAGGTCTTTGTGAGCTCACACGATCCAATGTGCTGTGAACATTAACCGCAACCGCTCCAGTTTGCTGTGAACGGTAACTGCACACGCTCAATATTTCTGTGAGTGGGCCCACACGATCCAGGTTTTTATGAGCTCACACGATCCAATGTGCTGTGAACATTAACCGCAACCGCTCCAGTTTACTGTGAACGGTAACTGCACACGCTCCATATTCATTGCATTATATATTCATACGCATTATATATATTAAAAAGTATCTGAACACTACGGTTGATTACAGAATTCAGAAAAAATATCTGGCAACGGTTTTTTTTTTAGAAATTAGTGATTTGGCAACCTTCGTGTCACGTGACACGAAGGATGCCAGATGACTAATTTCTTAAAAAAATCAATGCCAGATATTTTTTCTGAATTTTGCAATCAACAATAGTGTTCGGATACTTTTTTGAGCGACTGTAACTTCTTACGAGAACACAACTGAATTGGTTGATGACATGAACAGAAATTATTTTAAAGGTGTTACATATCTTTAACCCCGAAATTGATAATCAATACAGATTAAGTTATTCATGTGATATAAATTGTATATCACAGTCTCTTTATATGGAAAATACGGATGATGGGATGATGTAGAAATTGGAAAGAACTTGCAGTAATGAGTAAAAATAATTCCTCTGGGTATGATGGTATTACAGTGCCCTTGTTACAAATTATTGCTATAATAATTTAAACGTTGTTAGTTATTTAATTGATTTTAATTTATAACTTACAGCAAGGAAAATTTATTGAACAACTAAAATATGCTTTAATATCCCCCCGATTTACAAATCGGATGATAAACAACTTTTGACTAATTATAGACCGATCTCAGTGTTGTCGGTGTTTTCTAAATTGAAAAAAATATTAAAAACAGAGTTGTAAATTCTTTAAATCAACATAGCTTTTTTTCTCAAGAACCAGTTTGGTTTTAGGGACGAAAAAAAAAACACTGAACAATGAATTCTAAAACTAGCGGAAGATATTTACTTTTAAAAGATCATTTTCAAAAGCACTGATGAGGGTAAAAAAACATTGACACTGTTTTTGGATTTACAAAAAGCTTTCGATACAGTGGATCAGGAAATACTGCAAAAAAATCTTTACCAATGATATAAGAGGGCATATTTAAAATTGGTTTAAAAGCTACCTTTTAGCAAGAAGCCAGGCGGTAAAAGTGAATAGAGAAATAAGTTCGTTTAGGGATATTAAAAACTGTATTGAAGGCTTTATATTGTGTGCCATCTTGTTCCTTTTATATTAATGGGTTGGGTTGTTTTACCTCTGAGCGGCACTTTTTTGCACACCTTGGGCTAAATGGCCAGGTCACATGGACCCCGAAGGCTCAGAGAAGGTTGGGGGAGGGGACCCACTGGAACAGCTGTTGGGAGACAGATGGTAGCCTCCCGTCAAGGCCATCCAGCGTGTTCCTTAACGTGCACAGGGTATGACTCTCCCGCACACGGGGCCACGGCTTAACATCCCATCCGACGGACGGCGGCCTTTTCAAGCCCATCGGTGTCCCCTACTGACCGTGGGCAGGGCGGGGAATTTTGCGGAGATAAATCTCAACTCTGACCCAGCTGGGACTCGAACCTGGGAACTACAGATTACGAGCCTGCCGCGCTACCGACTGAGCCACCCCCGCCCCTTTTATATTAATGACTTATGCGATTTGCATTTAATCGCATTATTAATTAATCGCATTATGCGATTTGCATTTTTTAAGAGGATCATTAATATGTTATGCCGATGATATTGCAGTAGTTTACACAGCAGATACTATTTTAGAAATGGAAACAAATGCAGAAAATGATCTTTTAAAAATACATAGGTGGCTAGTTTTGAATAAATTAAATTTGAATATTAATAAAGTAAATTTCTTTATTCTGAATTGCTTAAAACAGATACTCTTAATAGAAATTAAATATCATGATGTTAATTGCATTCTTAATCACAATTGTATATGCCCTAAATTAGAAAGAGTATGTGATTACAATTATTTGGGGTTTGAAATGGATTCTTCTTTAAAATGGAGGATTGGTGCAAATAAGATAACAAAGAGGTTAAAGTGCATAGTGTTTAAATCTTATCGTATTCAAACAATAGTAGATAAGAAATTTTTAACAGTACTATATTATGACTGGGTGCACTCTAATATACAGCATGGTTTGTGAAGTTGGGGAGGAGATTATGATATAAATTTCTATAATTTATTTATGGTACATAAAAAAATTAAGTTTGTGTTCAATGTTAATTTTCCTACTTTAGACCCATCTACTTTAATTCATTTTCATCATATTAAAGGGGCGGGGGTGGCTCAGTTGGTAGCGCGCCAGGCTCGTAATCTGTAGTTCCCAGGTTCGAGTCCCAGCTGGGTCAGCGTTGAGATTTATCTCCGCAAAATTCCCCGCCCTGCCCACGGTCAGTAGGGGACACCGATGGGCTTGGAAAGGCCGCCGTCCGTCGGATGGGACGTTAAGCCGTGGCCCCGTGTGCGGGAGAGCCATACCCTGTGCACGTCAAAGAACACGCTGGATGGCCTTGACGGGAGGCTACCATCTGTCTCCCAACAGCTGTTCCAGTGGGTCCCCTCCCCCAACCTTCTCTGAGCCTTCGGGGTCCATGTGACCTGGCCATTTAGCCCATGGTGTGCAAAAAAGTGCCGCTCAGAGGTAAAACAACCCAACCCATCATATTAAAAATATTTATATCTATAAAATTCTGTTGTTTTTATATCAAAATGGGTAGAAAGTAAGCTTACGGAATACAATTTACGATTGAAAGGAGTAATGTTTGAAATACCGTTGGCAAAGAAGAATATTCCCCAGAGGCACTTCGCTTATTTGGTACCAAAATTTCACATTTCTTTATCACTTGATATGAGAAATGTTTTCTTTCTCATATCTTTTTCTTTTCTCTCAATCGATTAATCGAAGCCATAGAATCCAACATCGATGTTAGGCTTCGAAATAATTTGCAATTCCTAGACTATATTTAGCTGGAGACTGCGCCCTCTGTTTCCAGTTCCTAAATGGTTGCTTTCCAACGTATTCTGAAAGGTTTCATGCAAACTCATAATAAATTACGGTTACGATCCGCTTAAAACCGTCACAATTCTCTCTTTTTATTTCTCGTCGTCTGCGGGTACGAGCAGCCGAAGTTGGCAAAGTGTTTCGGCCGCGTTGGGGCCCATCTCTCGTTATGGCATCTGCGGCCGTAAAACGATGATATCAGGAAGGCCAGTTATATGCAGATAATGAACCTGCTGACGTCACACGGTGACGTTTCGCTGCGGTCGTTTGCCAGGGGTTGTTGGCATCTGAACGGTCTGCCGAATGCGGCCACGAGAACGGATTGATAGCTATCACGCTGTCTTCGCACACTCTTTTCCTATTCATGGAAAGAGTTCCAGCTCATACATAAATAAGAGGTCTTTTTTTATATATATATATGCAAGTTCTATTAGTTTTCAACCTAGTCATTCAATATGATTATTAATAATAAATGGACGCATCAAATCTTTTTTTCTTACATCTACACTTTACCCAACGACGGACTATTTGATTAATACTGTCGGCTGATGCGTATCAATGCGCGAATGTCGCCTCTGTTTCAGTTAAAGTTTTAAATCGCCAGTTTTTTTTATTTTCAAAATTGAAAAGAACTTTCATTTAAAATTTTTTTTTTATTTCTTGCTGTTTGGTCAAGTGGTTTCTTTGCTATTTGACATCTTGGCCATTGATAAAAGGGACCCGTGTTCTAGCCCCGGGTAAGGCATGGATGCTTGTACTGTCTTTCTGCTGACTTTGTCTCAACTTTGTCTAATAGTACATTATACTGACAGGCTCCTGTCATACTTCTGTAGCAAGCAGCTGCTTGAGAACTAATTAATTTATTTCATTTTTTTTTTTTGCAGTCCTTTCACATAGGGGCGGAGGTGGCTCAGTCGGTAACGCGCCAGGCTCGTAATCTGCAGTTCCCAGGTTCGAGTCTCAGCTGGGTCAGCGTTGAGATTTATCTCCGCAAAATTCCCCGCCCAGCCCACGGTCAGTAGGGGACACCGATGGGCTTCGAAAGACCGCCGTCCGTCGGATGGGACGTTATACCGTGGCCACGTGTATGGGAGAGAGCCATATCCTGTGCACGTTAAAGAACACGCTGGATGGCCTTGACGGGAGGCTGTCATCTGTCTCCCAACAGCTGTTAAAGTGGGTCCCCTCTCCCAACCTTCTCTGAGCCTTCGGGGTCCATGTGACCTGGCCACTTAGCCCATGGTGTACAAAAAAGTGCCGTTCAGAGGTAAAACAACCCAACCCAACCCAGCGTTGAGATTTATCTCCGCAAAATTCCCCGCCCTGCCCACGGTCAGTAGGAGACACCGATGGGCTTGGAAAGACCGCCGTCCGTCGGATGGGACGTTATACCGTGGCACGTGTATGGGAGAGAGCCATACCCTGTGCACGTTAAAGAACACGCTGGATGGTCTTGACGGGAGGCTACCATCTGTCTCCCAACAGCTGTTCCAATGGGCCCCCTCTCCCAATCTTCTCTGAGCCTTCGGGGTCCATGTGACCTGGCCACTTAGCCCATGGTGTACAAAAAAGTGCCGTTCAGAGGTAAAACAACCCAACCCTTTCACATGAAGATGAAATAATGTGCATAAACCTATTCATAATACTGTTCATGGGCAGAGATCAGAGATTCGAGGATCACCTAATCCCAGAGTTGAGATTTATCGCTGTTGATCCCCGTCCTGCCCTCAGCGAGAAAGGGGACACTGATGGGCTTCGAAAGGTCGCCGTTCTTCGGATGGGACATTGAGTCGTGACCGCCGTGTGCAGGAGAAGCATACCAATGTACGTTAAAGAAAACACTGGATGATCTTTACGAGAAGCTTTCAGCTGTTTCCCAACGGATGTACATTCGCTCAAAAAATGTACGAACAATATGGTTGATTAGAAAATTCAGAAACAATATCTGGCAGCGATTTTTTTAGAAATTAGTGATCTGGCACCATTCGTCACCAGATCACTAATTTCTAAAAAAATCGTTGCCAGATATTTCTTCTGAATTTTTTAATCAACCATAGTGTTGGGATATTTTTTTAGCGACTGTACAATAGATCCTTTTCCTCTAATCTGTTCTGAGTGTTTTTAGAACAGTAACTTCAATTCTGGATGGCGAAAGATCCTTGGTTGGTCCAAAAAATTCACCTGGGCAGTCATCCTGTAGGTAGAAATACCATTTGGGTCGTGAGGGTGAATTGAAATTTGAATTTTAGGTCGTGAGGGTGAATGAGAATTCGAATTCCCATTCACCTCGTTTTGCCCTGCTCTAGGCAAAACGAGTTGAATGGAAATTTGAAATGTAGGTCGCGACCAGAAAAGTTTGCGAGTCACTGCTCTAGAGTCTTTATGATCCTCTATCCAAATTGTTCGCATGAAGTTCCGTTGAGAGGTAAAACAACAGAACTGAAACCATGGTAACGGTAATGCAATAATCATTCAGAAACAAATTGGTTTCGTTAATGATTTGATTCCTTTACCAAAGATGTTGGGTTGGGTTGTTTTACCTCTGAGCGGCACTTTTTTTGCACACCATGGGCTAAATGGCCAGGTCACAAGGACCCCGAAGGCTCAGAGAAGGTTGGGGGAGGGGACCCACTGGAACAGCTGTTGGAAGACAGATGGTAGCCTCCCGTCAAGGCCATCCAGCGTGTTCTTTAACGTGCACAAGGTATAGCTCTCCCGCACACGGGGCCACGGCTTAACGTCCCATCCGACGGACGGCGACCTTTCCAAGTCCATCGGTGTCCCCTACTGACCGTGGACAGGGCGGGGAAAGTTTGCGGAGATAAATCTCAACGCTGACCCAGCTGGGACTCGAACCTGGGAACTGCAGATTACGAGCCTGGCGCGCTACCGACTGATCACCCCCGCCCCCTCCCCCATTGGTCGGAATTCTACTTCTATAACAGATCTCATGAGGGCTCAGGATCCAAAATGTGAGCCCCAGTTCATCTCTAATATCCATTCAAAAAAATACAAAAGAATTATTCTATTATCTATAAAAAAAAGAAGTTAATGATTGCTTTCTAATTTAATTGCAATTGTTTTGCTTTTGACTAAACTGGAAGGATAAATATTTCAAAATTCAGGAATCGCAATGGCTGCTTTCTCAAAAGCATGTTAATTCATATGAATTTCACACATTAATCGCTAAATCATCAAAAATACAAAAATGGCCGATAATAAACTAAAAATATAATTTGATTCCACCATAGATGGCGCCATTGCCGAATCAAAATAACATACGGGAATTTCTATAAGCTTGAAGGAAAGGTTTTTTTTTACCGTCCCCGTGGCCGAGTGGTTAGCGCGCTTGGCTACTGATTTACGGAACCTAGGTTCGAGCCCCGGTGGCCGAGTGGTTAGCGCGCTTTTACTACTGATTTAAGGAACCTAGGTTCGAGCCCCGGAATAAGGCATGGACATTTGTGTTGTTTTTCTGCTGAGGTCCTGCCATCCTCACAGTCTTTCTACTCTGACATATAAACTGTCAGACCTCTGTGGCAAGTAGCTGCTTGAGGGGGTATTTATTTATTTTATTATTTATGAAAGAAAGATTAGTCGCTGACAGTGTAATGGTTAGCACGCTTGTCATGTAAGTTGATTGTTTTATCTCTGAGTGGCACGTCGTTTGCACACAATAGGCTAAATGACCAGGTCACAAGGACCCCGAGAAGGTTGAATTGAGGCGATCCATTTCACAGCTGTTAAGAGAGAGATTGCAGCTTCCCGTCAAGGCTATCCAGTGTGTTCTTTAATGCGCACATGGTACAGTTTTCCTGCACAAAGGGCCAGGATTTTACGTCGTCTAATGGACGACATCCCTTCTGAACCCACTGCTCTCCTCTACTGCTCAAGGGTAGAGTAGAGAGCTTTGCGGAGATAAATCTTAATGCTGGCTCAGTCCGGACTCGAACATGGGAACTGCAGATTACGAGTCTTGCGCACTACCGACTGAGGCCCCCCCCCCCCCCCACACACACACAACCTGCAACTGGGAAGTGTTGGTTCGTAATCCCATTCGCGGCGAAATTAAAATTTTCAGCCAAATATTTCATAAATCCGATGTCTATAGAATATTTCTTGTAATATTTCACTACCAAAAAGCACTTCTTTTTTTTCAACGTCAACTTTTACAATCAGTTGTGTGTAATACAGTCGCTCAAAAAAGTATCCGAACGCTATAGTTGATTACAGAATTCAGAAAAAATATCTGGCAACGATTTTTTTTAGAAATTAGTGATCTGGCAACCTTCGTGTCACGTGATTACAGAATTCAGGAAAAATATCTGGAGCGTAGTAGTAGTAGTATCCTTTATTTCCATTTATATTAAATTTTGATACAATATAAATATTTACAAAAATTTTGGAAATATACAACTCCACAAGAGTTCACAGACTCGCACGCGGAGTATAAGGTTAAAATAAAAAACATATATAAACATTAGAAACAACATTTTAAGTATATTACCATATTCATATTTTCTGTCATGGTTACATCAACAACATAGTAACAGAATCAATAATAAACTATAAATACACCAATTTTTATTCAAAAATTTAACATCCCAAAGAGCAAACAAATAAAAAGAAAATTTTAGAATCAGAAATATAGGGGGAAAACCCTCCAACCTAAAGAAAGTTTTCTATATCATCTATGTTAGAAATCCCATCTCTTAGTTTTCGAGAAAACGTAAAAGAATTTTTTTCATCCTTTATAGTTTCAGGTAAACTGTTAAATATTTTAGGCGCCAAAAATGTATAATGTTTTTGCGTAATAGTTTTCTTCGGAAGTGGTACAATGAAATTAATATGTGCACTTGTTCTGGTATTCTGCATTACATTTTTAATATCACTTTCTCTATAGTGCTTTTTTAAATATAAGATCACATTATACACATACATTTTCCGTAGTGGTAAAATTTGAAGATCATTATAAAAATATTTAACACTATCATATTTTCTTTTTCTTAATATACATCTAATTACTCTATTTTGAATAGTAACCAAGGATTTAATATTACTATAAAATATTCCTCCCCAAGATATTATTCCATAACTTAAATATGACTTAACGCAAGCATTATATATAAGCTTTAAAAAAGTAAGATTCATAAAATTTCTAATATAAAACAATTTTGGAATTATTGCATTAATTTTTTTATCAAATATTTAATATGTTCATTCCAATTGAACTGACTGTCTATATATACGCCCAAATATTTATAATATTCTACTCTTTCAATTGCTTCACATGCACACTGATGTCCTAAACAATTTACAGAATGATATAACAATTTATTTTTTAACTTATCGACTTTATTACGTTTTAAATTGAAATATAAATATTTCGTTTTATTAATATTCAATAACAATTTATTTTTTAAGAACCATTTTCTAATATTACCCAAGTCTTCATTTATTTTTTCAATTAAAATATTCTCATTGTCAGCCGCATATATCAAAGCTGTATCATCAGCGAAAGTTATTATTTTTCCTTTAAGTTCAAGATTACAAAGATCGCTTATAAAAACGTTAAATAATATTGGCCCCAACACAGAACCCTGTGGAACTCCATATTTTAGTTCAATTCCCTTACTAAACAAGTTTACCATTTTTACTCTTTGAATTCTATTTTTCAAATATGTTTCTAACCATTTCAAAACATTTCCTCGAATTCCAGCCATTTCAATTCGTGTACAGCAACTGTACACGCTCCAGTTACCGTTCACAGCAAACTGGAGCGTTTGCAGTTACTGCACATGCTCCAGTTTGCTATGAAAGGTAACTGCACACGCTCAATATTTCCGTGAGTGAGCTCACACGATGCAATGTGCTGTGAAGATTAACCGCAACCGCTCCAGTTTGCTATGAACGGTAACTGCACACGCTCAATATTTCCGTGAGTGAGCCCACACGATCTAGTATCAAAATAATATGACCACCTACAGTCGCTGAAAAAAGTATCCGAACACTATGGTTGATTACAGAATTCAGAGAAAATATCTGGCAATGTTTTTTAGAAATTAGTGATCTGGCAACCTTCGTGTCACGTGACAACGAAGGTTGCCAGATCACTAATTTCTAAAAAAAAATCGTTGCCAGATATTTTTTCTGAATTCTGTAATCAACCATAGTGTTCGGATACTTTTTTGAGCTACTGTACTTTACGAAATTCTTTTTCAAACAGCCTAAGCAAAGGGCACAATACGTCGTCAACCATTCACAAAGATTAGGGAAGAAAATGACTAGTTTATTTAATGCATGCCACCTGTTAGTTCTTTATACCCCCTATCACCCTGACGTTCTATTTCAAATCCCCCAACGCATGCAATTTTAAAAGCACTTCACTCGTAGGAAAAGTTCATTTAAATCACTTGGATTTAAAAATGAAAGAGGGCATTTTTCCATTTTTCACCCTCTTGAACTTTTGCAACGTGAAATTAAAGAAATATCCTTAACTTCCTTGTATCTTAAAGCAATAATAAAGTTTGAAAAAAAAAATAGAACGAGGGAGGGAATGCGTGTGGGGGGATGAGGGGGTTGCGGAGTAGAGGGGGGGGGGGCGTTAATACAACAAATGACTGAGAATGGAGGAAAGAGTAATTCGTAACGTCTTCATCATAAACGAAAAAAAAAACCGCAACCGTATGCAGTAGACTCTGTCGCCAGTTCCTGCCGTTCGTTTCTAGAGTGGCGCTAGTGGGAGTGGAGCAGACGACGGAAGATTGGCGGACTAGCGACGTCACTATCCATCACCTAGTGCGAGCAGGGGCTGACGTTGAGCGCAGGAGGTTGAATGGGAGAGTTTCGCGGAGGAAAAAGATGCGGGAAGGGATGCCGTGCCTATGAATAGAACATACGTAATTGGAAAAAAAAGTATTTTTATTTTTTTGACGCATCTCAGTTGTTGTTGTTTTTTTTGTTGCTTTTTCTTCTTTTTTGTCTATTTACTTGAATTTGTTTTTTGTGTTCTGATTTAAGCATTGAATATGGAATTCAAGTGAAATTCGTTCTCATTACTAGGAATCAAATTGGAGTATTAATAAGTTTTTCCTTCCCCCTAAATTATAGCCTATTAGTCAGGAAAATGATAGAACTGGGTTCGAATCCCTGATAGAGAATGAATGTTTCCTTAATGCTGAGGTCTCGTATGAGAATTTTGCTGTCAGATCTTTATGGCAGATAGGCTGTTGAAGCAGTAATCGATTTACAGTATTTCACTCAACAAAGGAACCTGGGTTCGAATCTCGGATAAAGGCTTCTTGTTATTCTCCTAATTTGCATTTTTATCATTCTGAGGTCTCGCCTTCCTCACAGGGTTGGGTTGTTTTACCTCTGAGCGGCACTTTTTTGCACACCATGGGCTAAATGGCCAGGTCACATGGACCCCGAAGGCTCAGAGAAGGTTGGGGTAGGGGACCCACTGGAACAGCTGTTGGGAGACAGATGGTAGCCTCCCGTCAAGGCCATCCAGCGTGTTCTTTAACGTGCACAGGGTATGGCTCTCCCGCACACGGGACCACGGCTTAACGTCCCATCCGACGGACGGCGGCCTTTCCAAGCCCATCGGTGTCCCCTACTGACCGTGGGCAGGGCGGGAAATTTTGCGAAGATAAATCTCAACGCTGACCCAGCTGGGACTCGAACCTGGGTACTCTGTAGATTACGAGCCTGGCGCGCTACCGACTGAGCCACCCCGCCCCCTTCCTCACAGACCTTCTCTATTTTATATTATACTACAATTCCTGTCATACGTCTGTGACAAGTGCGATGATTGATTAGATGTTGGCCACCACCTTCGCTATTGTTTTTCGCTCGTCATTTTTGGTTTGTGGATTTGTCAAAACAATTGTTCCAACATATCCTTCGAAAGCGACGGACAGACTTAATGATTTATGTGTCAGACGAAATCTTGTGACAAGGGAGTGTCATAGGCTATAAAATATTTACCCCCCAGGCTTTCTTCCTCCCTAAAAAGGGGGAAATGTAAAAGTCGTTTTTCTAATATATATTCCGGACGCGAGGACTTACAGTTACGAGTAAGGTGTCAAATAAAAGCTCACATGAGAGTCGTCGTATACAGTTCGAATTATAAACCCCACTATTATCCAGGTTGGGTTGTTTTATCTCTTAGTGGCACTTTTTTGCACACCATGGGCTAAATGGCCAGGTCACATGGACCCCGAAGGTTCAGAGAAGATTGGAGGAGGGGACCAACTGGGACAGCTGTTGGCAGACAGATGGTAGCCTCCCGTGAAGGCCATCCAGCGTGTTCTTTAATGTGCACAGTGTATGGCTCTCTCCCGCACACGGGGTCACGGCTTAGCATCCCATCCGACGGACGGCGTCTTTTCCAAGCCCACATGGGCTCAGAGAAGGTTGAGGAAATGAGATTATAAAAAAAGGATATTTGACTCTAATATTGCCAATGTTATATTTACTATATTTTACAAAGGATATTCATAAAAAGCGAGAGCTATTCGAAGACAAGTGTTCTTTAGCATGCACAGCGTGTACAGCAACTGTACACGCTCCAGTTACCGTTCACAGCAAACTGGAGCGTGTGCAGTTACTGCACACGCTCCAGTTTGCTGTGAACGGTAACTGCATACGCTCAATATTTCTGTGAGTGGGCCCACACGATCCAGGATTTTGTGAGCTCACACGATCGAATGTGCTTTGAACATTAACCGCAACCGCTCCAGTTTGCTGTGAACGGTAACTGCACACGCTCAATATTTCTGTCTCTCGCACATACGGGGCCACGGCTTAACGTCCCATCCGACGGACAGCGGCCTTTCCAAGCCCATCGGTGTCCCCTACTGACCGTGGGCAGGGCGGGGAGTTTTTCGGAGATAAATCTCAACGCTGACCCAGCTGGGACTCGAACCTGGGAACTGCAGATTACGATCCTGGCTCGATACCGATTATTATCGGGGAGTAGACATTATCGAGTTATATCTCAAATTAAAACTTGTGGCGTCTCTAATGTCATGGGCTACTTCAAACACGACTTTCACTCCCATCCCAAGAATAACAGAGGGCGAGGTCAAATGTGGTCGATGTTTATGAGTCATATATCAAATGAAACTTTCTGAAGACAGATGTTTGAGTGAAAGGTAAATTTAAGTTAATCGTTTTAAGAAATACATATCGTTCCAAATGCGTTCTAAAAAGTAGAAAATAAACCTAAAGTATACGGATGGTACAATTAGTCACTGAGTTCGTATTCGCTTCAAATGAACATAGGACGATGGCAATCTTGTCGAGTAGGTAAATCGGCGCCTTATCTTCCTTTCAAGTGAATAACTAATTCAGTGACTGATTGTACCATCAATATGCCTTAGCTTTATATTCTACATTTCAGGATGGGACGGGGATGGCTCAGTCGGTAGCGCGCCAGGCTCGTAATCTGTAGTTCCCAGGTTCGAGTCCCAGCTGGGTCAGCGTTGAGATTTATCTCCGCAAAATTCCCCGCCTTGCCCATGGTCAGTATAGGGTACACCGATGGGCTTGGAAAGGCCGCCGTCCGTCCGATGGGACGTTAAGCCGTGGCCCCTTGTGCGGAAGAATTATAACCTGTGCACGTTAAAGAAGACGCTGGATGGCCTTGACGGGAGGCTACCATCTGTCTCCCAACAGCTGTTCCAGTGGGTCCCCTCCCCCAACCGTCTCTGAGCCTTCGGGGTCCATGTGACCTGGCCATTTAGCCCATGGTGTGCAAAAAAAGTGCCGCTCAGAGGTAAAACAACCCAACCCATTCTTGTTTAATGCTGTCTCCTTGTTATTGATTCTATTTTCATTTGATGATCTTTTCTGATAAGATGCTTGTCATGGTCGAACTTTCCGACGTGAGCCCCTCCTCAGCTGAGAGAGCACAGATTCTTGGAGATGAGAGAAGGATGTGAGTCTCCATCCCAGCTGCAAAAGCATTCACGTGCAGCTCCCTTCACAAGTGGAGGAGCTGACGGTTTTATGAAGGTCCGATGGTGTGGACGGGGGTCATTTTCTCGTGTTCCCGGATGCTACACTCCTAATGAAGGTCATTAGTGTCAGCGTGAGCTATTGGGCCACACTTAGCGTCATTGCGGCATGGGTAAGAGCCCGACGGATGAAGTGTCACGTGACACGAAGGTTGCCAGATCACTAATTTCTAAAAAAATCGTTGCCAGATATTTTTTCTGAATTCTGTAATCAACCATAGCGTTCGGATACTTTTTTCAGCGAGTGTACAAATTACATATGAGTATAATAAGCTGAAAAAAATTGGTTTTGCCATGAGTAGGATACAGGACATATCCTGTGATTCTTTACTACTGATTTATTGTATTGATTTAGCGCCATGAGTGTGAGTGACAAAAACTAATACCATCTGTATCAGGCAACAGAGTTGTCTACTTCACGGATAGATGGCGCCACTGTGGGAATAAAAAAAAATCCGGAAAGTTTATAAGGTCACACAATCTGAGAAAAGGTTAGCCATTGGTGGTGTAGTGGTAGCATAACAGGAATGTTTTCTGGAGACGTGGGTTTGAATTCCACTCATGGTAAAACAAAAAAAATTTTTTCAGCTCATTATTTCATGAGTTCCATGACTACAGGATTAGTGTGATTCTTTACTATAGGCTTAAGATTTCTTACCTCTGAACAACATGTTTTCACTCTTCTTTTCACATAAATAATTGCAATACTCATCGCTCTTCTTTTCACATAAATAATTGCAATAATCATCGCTCTTCTTTTCACATAAATAATTGCAATACTCATCGCTCTTCTTTTCACATAAATAATTGCAATACTCATCGCTCTTCTTTTCACATAAATAATTGCAATACTCATCGCTCTTCTTTTCGCATAAATAATTGCAATACTCATTGCTCTTCTTTTCAGAATGATAATTGCAATTCACATTACCCTTCTATTTTGCATTACTAATTTCAATATCCGTTGCAATCTTTTCACGCTAATAATTGCAATTATCACTCTCCTAGAATTTAGTATTAAGAGAATTTAGAGATTAATCGAAAATTTCTTTTTGGGTTGGAGAGATATTGATGAAATGTTACGATTTGCATTTTCTGAATCTCCCAAAAGTATGAATTGAGTCCTCTAACGATGAAAATTTTTGAAAATTGCATCGATTTGAATAATTATTGCAAACAATCCACATATGCTAGAAAATTGAATTTTTGGTGGTGCAGTGTTTTACGAGGCTTGCATTAAAAGCAATGATTTACTCCCTTAGTACCATTATGGCCATTTCCTTTTTAGATTTTGACTTAGAAAAAATGAAATGACCATTATGGCCATTTCATTTTTTTTTTATAAATGGCCATTTACAAAAAAAAAACGCAGTTTCCTACCTCCCACGGGGCCAAGAAAATGCATTTTTTTTTGTTTCAATAGATATTTTAAAAATTCCTTTTCAGTTGGACAGACAATAATGTAATATTATGATTAACATATTTCGAATCCTCGAGTAGTTTAAATTTCCATTGTTACAGTTCACTAAATATTAAAAATACGAAACTTTTATCTAATATTTACAAACGATGTATTTATAATAGAAATTTGGAATTTCTGGGGTAGAATATCAAGAGATATTACACTGACAACAACCATCTGCTACCTTTTCTAATAGGGAGGTAGGGGCGGGCAATTTTTTCTTTTTTTAAATGATCAATTATAAATTTTTAAAAAATTTCATGAGTACTGATAAAGTACAGTCGCTCAAAAAAAATTCGAACACTATGGTTGATTACAGAATTCAGAGAAAATATCTGGCAGCGATTTTTTTTAGAAATTAGTGATCTGGCAACCTTCGTACACGCTCATACAGTTGCTGTACACGCTCCAGATATTTTTCCTGAATTCTGTAATCACGTGACACGAAGGTTGCCAGATCACTAATTGCTAAAAAAGATCGCTGCCAGATATTTTTTCTAAATTCTGCAATCAACCATAGTGTTTGAATATTTATTTTCTTGGCGACTGTACTACTACTTACATTTTCCTAATCATCCATTAGTTGGAAAATTCTTTCAAAAGGTGCAAAATTCGTTAAATGAAAAGATTTCATTTTTTTTATCACAAGATTCTCCTATTCGCCAGAAACGATACATGTTCTGGATGATTGATTTTAAATTAATTGACAAGTTTAATATTTAGCACTAAATAAAATTCATTATGGCTGCTCTTCTTTTTTTTTGCTAGATTTAGCTCCAGTTTTTAAACCCAAGCCACACCTTTACATAAAAAAATCCGCATATAAAAAATAAATCCAAGAGATCGAGGCAATCGTTCAAGAGTTATCTCGAAACAAAAAACCAACGAAAGCGGCAATAAAATCAGAAAACTAGGGTAAAGAATTCAGTGTGAGGTGTTTGTTTCCCTGCACTGCATAACAATCTTGTTCAACACTCCAACTACAAGTGATATCGATCCTAAGAAAAAGAACCTAGAGAAACAGCACTTTTTTCCACTTTTCTTTTCAATGATTTAGACAACGTTTTAGCACAACTATTCCCACCACCATCCAGGGATCGGTGTTGCTCTAAGGCATCACGAACAACGACTCCATCTATCTGCAGTTGAGTGTAGTACTGACTCTCAGGATACAAGAAGCCTTCCCAAAAGAGTAGCTCTGCCTCCAGCTAAGCAAGAAAGAGGATAAGTTTCTCGTAGCATTTCACTTTTGCAGCTTTTTTAGATGTTCGTTCTTTTGTGGGTGCAAAGGCCTAGCACTCAATCCATTCAGTCGAGTGGGGCTATTAAATAAGAGAGAGAGACCTTTGGGTTCTTGTACACGGTGGACCATAACCGCATGCGAAAGTGGACGAATTTTATGGAGGTTGTAAGCTTAGTGGCAGAAACGCTGACTGTGGGGAAAAGAATGCAGTAAAAGATCAAAATTACGAACAGCTTTTGACTGGTGGGTTAGATTGTTTTATTTCAGAGTTTATTTCCTTCTCTCTCTTTGAATGCAGTTGGTTAGATGGCGATATCCCAAGAGCTCTTAGGGTTAAGAGTTGGATGAGAAAAAGGATTTTGAACATAGTGGGGTAAATGTCCAAGTCACAATAACCCCAAGAGCTCAGAAACGAGTAACGAAAATAGGATATTGAACACATTTATATTTTATTTCTGAGAAGCACCTCTTAGGGTTAAGCGTTGGATGAGAGAAAGGATTCTGAACATAGTGGGGTAAGTGGCCAAGTCACAATAACCCCAAAAGCTCAGAAATGAGTAAGGAAAATAGGTCCATTGAACACATTTATATTTTACCTCTGAGAAGCACCTCTTAGGGTTAAGAACTCTTAGGTTAAGAGTTGGATGAGAGAAAGGATTCTGAACATAGTGGGGTAAATGTCCAAGTCACAATAACCCCAAAAGCTCAGAAAGGAGTAAGGAAAATAGGTCCATTGAACACATTTATATTTTGCTTCTGAGAAGCACCCCTTAGGGTTAAGAACTCTTATGGTTAAGAGTTGGATGAGAGAAAGGATTCTGAATGTAGTGGGGTAAATGTCCAAGTCACAATAACCCCAAAAGCTCAGAAATGAATAAGGAAAATAGGTCCATTAAACACATTTATATTTTACTTCTGAGAAGCGCCTCTTAGGGTTAAGAACTCTTAGGGTTAAGAGTTGGATGAGAGAAAGGATTCTGAACATAGTGGGGTAAATGTCCAAGTCACAATAACCCCAAGAGCTCAGAAATGAGTAAGGAAAAAGGTCCATTCAACACATTTATATTTTACTTCTGAGAAGCACCTCTTAGGGTTAAGAACTCTTAGGTTAAGAGTTGGATGAGAGAAAGGATTCTGAACATAGTGGGGTAAATGTCCAAGTCACAATAACCCCAAGAGCTCAGAAATGAGTAAGGAAAATAGGCCATTGAACACATTTATAATTTATTTCTGAGAAGCACCTCTTAGGGTTAAGAACTCTTATGGTTAAGAGTTGGATGAGAGAAAGGATTCTGAATGTAGTGGGGTAAATGTCCAAGTCACAATAACCCCAAGAGCTCAGAAATAAGTAAGGAAAATAGGCCATTGAACACATTTATATTTTATTTCTGAGAAGCATCTCTTAGGGTTAAGAGTTGGATGAGAGAAAGGATTCTGAACATAGTGGGGTAAGTGGCCAAGTCACAATAACCCCAAAAGCTCAGAAATGAGTAAGGAAAATAGGCCATTGAACACATTTATATTTTATTTCTGAGAAGCATCTCTTAGGGTTAAGAGTTGGATGAGAGAAAGGATTCTGAACATAGTGGGGTAAGTGGCCAAGTTACAATAACCCCAAGAGCTCAGAAATGAGTAAGGAAAATAGGCCATTGAACACATTTATATTTTATTTCTGAGAAGCATCTCTTAGGTTAAGAGTTGGATGAGAGAAAGGATTCTGAACATAGTGGGGTAAGTGGCCAAGTTACAATAACCCCAAGAGCTCAGAAATGAGTAAGGAAAATAGGTCCATTGAACACATTTATATTTTACTTCTGAGAAGCACCTCTTAGGGTTAAGGACTCTTATGGTTAAGAGTTGGATGAGAGAAAGGATTCTGAACATAGTGGGGTAAGTGGCCAAGTCACAATAACCCCAAGAGCTCAGAAATGAGTAAGGAAAATAGGTCCATTGAACACATTTATATTTTACTTCTGAGAACAACTCTTAGGGTTAAGGACTCTTATGTTTAAGAGTTGGATGAGAGAAAGGATTCTGAACATAGTGGGGTAAGTGGCCAAGTCACAATAACCCCAAGAGCTCAGAAATGAGTAAGGAAAATAGGTCCATTGAACACATTTATATTTTACTTCTGAGAAGCAACTCTTAGGGTTAAGGACTCTTATGGTTAAGAGTTGGATGAGAGAAAGGATTCTGAACATAGTGGGGTAAGTGGCCAAGTCACAATAACCCCAAGAGCTCAGAAATGAGTAAGGAAAATAGGTCATTGAACACATTTATATTTTACTTCTGAGAAGCAACTCTTAGGGTTAAGGACTCTTATGGTTAAGAGTTGGATGAGAGAAAGGATTCTGAACATAGTGGGGTAAGTGGCCAAGTCACAATAACCCCAAGAGCTCAGAAATGAGTAAGGAAAATAGGTCCATTGAACACATTTATATTTTACTTCTGAGAAGCAACTCTTAGGGTTAAGGACTCTTATGTTTAAGAGTTGGATGAGAGAAAGGATTCTGAACATAGTGGGGTAAGTGGCCATGTCACAATAACCCCAAGAGCTCAGAAATGAGTAAGGAAAATAGGTCCATTGAACACATTTATATTTTACTTCTGAGAAGCAACTCTTAGGGTTAAGGACTCTTATGGTTAAGAGTTGGATGAGAGAAAGGATTCTGAACATAGTGGGGTAAGTGGCCAAGTCACAATAACCCCAAGAGCTCAGAAATGAGTAAGGAAAATAGGTCCATTGAACACATTTATATTTTACTTCTGAGAAGCACCTCTTAGGGTTAAGGACTCTTATGGTTAAGAGTTGGATGAGAGAAAGGATTCTGAACATAGTGGGGTAAGTGGCCAAGTCACAATAACCCCAAGAGCTCAGGGCTGAATAAGGAAAATAGGTCCACTGAACAGATCTAGAAAGTCTTAGATGTGAGTAGGCAAGTACTTTACAGCTGTTAGGACAAGAGGAAAGGGATCCATCAACGTTATTAACTGTGTTTTTCAACGTACACATGGTGAAGTCTGTAATATACACCGAGCCATAACTTAACATCCAATCTGACGGATGGCTGTCTTTTCAACCCCTTTGATGTCCCATTCCTTACCGAGGTAGGGTAGGGTGCGGGTTGGTGAAAATAAATTCCAATGCTGACAATACACGTTCTGAGAGTGAGGATCGCTTTTGAAGGCATACTATCCAAACTCTATATTTACCATAATAGAATTTCTAATACTTGAAACGGAGGAGGCGACAAGATTGCAATTTATATCCCTCCGTTCCTCTCTCCCTCCCTCCCCGGATAAGGGTTGGGTTGTTTTACCTCTGAGCGGCCCTTTTTTGCACACCATGGGCTAAATGGCCAGGTCACATGGACCCCGAAGGCTCAGAGAAGGTTGGGGGAGGGGACCCACTGGAACAGCTGTTGGGAGACAGATGGTAGCCTCCCGTCAAGGCCATCCAGCGTGTTCTTTAACGTGCACAGGGTATGGCTCTCCCGCACAAGGGCCACGGCTTAACGTCCCATCCGACGGACGGCGGCCTTTCCAAGCCCATCGGTGTCCCCTACTGACCGTGGGCATGGCGGGGAATTTTGCGGAGATAAATCTCAACGCTGATCCAGCTGGGACTGGAACCTGGGAACTACAGATTACGAGCCTGGCGCGCTACCGACTGAGCCACCCCCGCCCCTCTCCCCGGATAATTAATTAACTGTGACAGAGTGGAAGGAATGTAATACGTCATACACTCAGCGGCTGTTTTATTAGGACCGGTCACATCTTTATCAAGAGAGAACCTGATTCAAAGCTCAGTGACTTCTTAGATAAGATTTTAATGGAAAAATGTGACTAAAAAAGAAAATTAAAAATGTCGATCAAATATACCTTATTATGATTTCTCAGGAGCGGAATTGACTCAGTCGATAGCGCGCCAGGCACATAATCTGGAGTTCCCAGGTTCGAGTCCCAACTGTGCCAAAGTCGAGATTTATCTTCGCTAATTGCCATCCTGATCTCGATTAGAAAGGGGACTCTGTTGGGTTTAAAAAGAATGCGATCTGTCGGATGGAACTTGGGGCGGGGGTGGCTCAGTCGGTAGCGCGCTAGGCTCGTAATCTGTAGTTCCCAGGTTCGAGTCCCAGCTGGGTCAGCGTTGAGATTTATCTCCGCAAAATTCCCCGCCCTACCCACGGTCAGTAGGGGACACCGATGGGCTTGGAAAGGCCGCCGTCCGTCGGATGGGACGTTAAGCCGTGGCCCCGTGTATGGGAGAGTCATACCCTATGCACGTTAAAGAACACGCTGGATGGCCTTGACGGGAGGCTACCATCTGTCTCCCAACAACTGTTCCAGTGGGTCCCCTCCTCCAACTTTCTCTGAGCCTTCGGGGTCCATGTGACCTGGCCATTTAGCCCATTGTGCTAAAACAAAGTGCCGCTCAGAGGTAAAACAACCCAACCCAACGGATGGAACTTCAAACCATGGGTCCGTGGGCAGGAGATCTATTCCCTGGGTATGTTAAAGAACATGAAGAATGGTTATGAAGGGAGGATTCCTTATGTCGCCTAACAGCTGTTCAATGGATCCTCTTTCTGCAACGGTCTCTCAATCCTTGTGACCTGGTCATTTAGCTCGTTCTGTGCATATATAACTTTGATTTTTAAAAAAATTTGCTTATATAGTTAGTCAGTTTTGGCAATTTGTAAGGAACGTTTGTTCAAAAAGATTAAAGAGAAAGCAATAACTAGAGCTCTGCGCCAATGAGAAGCGTTTCTTTCGCATTCGCATAATCTTATCCATACCCGCAAATCTTTATCAGCACCCTCAATATATTTTCCAGACCGACAAATACTTATCAATATCCTCAAGATCTTATCCATACCTGCAAATCCTCATCCTCAAGATCTTATCAATACCTTCAAACTTTAATAGCATTTTCAAGATCTTATCAATGCACGCAAATCTTTACCAGCATCCTTAAGATCTTATCCGTAACCGCGAATTTTTATCAGCATCCTCAAGATCTTATCCATACCCACAAATATTTATCAGCATCATCTAGATCTTATCGAAACCAAAAAATCTTTATCAGCATCCTCAAGATCTTATCCATACCCACAAATATTTATCAACATCCTCAAGATCTTATCCATACCCACAAATATTTATCAGCATCATCTAGATCTTATCGAAACCAATAAATCCTTATCAGCATCCTCAAGATCTTATCCATACCCACAAATATTTATCAACATCCTCAAGATCTTATCCATACCCACAAATATTTATCAACATCCTCAAGATCTTATCCATACCCACAAATATTTATCAGCATCCTCTAGATCTTATCGAAACCAACAAATCTTTATCAGTATCCTCAACATCCTTTCCATACCTGCAAATATTTATCAGTATCCTCAAAATCTTATCCATATCCACAAATCTTTATCAGCATCCTCTGGATCTTATCCAAACCAACAAATCTTTATCAGCATCCTCAAGATCCTTTCCATACCTGCAAATATTTATCAGCATCCTCAAGATCTTATCCATACCATTGGCCTAGAATACATAGACTGCTCTTATGGCGGCCATTGCGAGACAATTTGAAGGGCTCGGCACATGTTCATTAGGTTGTCATCTAATGTTCATAGGAAGAAGCTCTTACAGTCGCTCAAAAAAGTATCCGAACACTATGGTTGATTACAGAATTCAGAAAAAATATCTGGCAACGATTTTTTTAGAAATCAGTGATCTGGCAACCTTCGTGTCACGTGATTACAGAATTCAGGAAAAATATCTGGAGCGTGTACAGCAACTGTACACGCTCCAGTTACCGTTCACAGCAAACTGGAGGGTGTGCAGTTACTGCACACGCTCCAGTTTGCTGTGAACGGTAACTGCACACGCTCAATACTTCCGTGAGTGAGCCCACACGATCCAGGTTTTTGTGAGCTCACACGATCCAATGTGCTGTGAACATTAACCGCAACCGCTCCAGTTTGCTGTGAACGGTAACTGCACACGCTCCATATTCATTGCATTATATATTCATACGCATTATATATATTAAAAAATATCCGAACACTACAGTTGATTACAGAATTCAGGAAAAAATATCTGGCAACGATTTTTTTTCAGAAATTAGTGATTTTTCACTAATTTCTAAAAAAATCGTTGCCAGATATTTTTTCTGAATTCTGTAATCAACCGTAGTGTTCGGATACTTTTTTGATTGACTGTACAATGGCAGCGAGTGCCTGAAGGCTAGGTAGATGTGGTTTCAAAAGATAGAATACTTACATCTTCACATATGTTATTAAATCATTATATTGCAAAAATTTACATTTGAAGATAGGCTATAAAGAGAGAATCCTACATATTTTTTATAATTTAAATTATTGTTCCGTTCTTTTAAAAAATAACTTCTAAACGAAAATTAAATGATCTGGAAAAAATAATCAGAAAGCTTTTGATTTAGACACATCCTCCAGAGAATTTTGACGAATAGAATTCTAGTAAGAAAAAAAAAAGGTAAACACATATCACGTTTTTTTTTTCAGAGGCAATTGAAAAATGAAAAGCAGTTATTTAACATTCCTTCCCCCCTTTATATTTATTTTCTCGTACGGAAATTACTGCTGATAAATTCCTAAATATTAATTTCTCTTAAGTAGGAGTCACAATAATTTACGGGAGAGATGAACTTTGCATGTTATTGAACTGATTAAAAAATCAAAAAATATTTTATATTCATTTCAATAGATTTAACATTTTATTTTATATGGAATATTAAAATATATTTCAAATTTTCAATTTCGCATTTTTAATTCCCGGATCAATCCTTAATTCTTGAATCAAACATTCGAAAGATCAGTTAATGTCGTGTGTTAATGGATTTATTGATGACATTAAAACACAGAACAATTTTTTTTAACGGGCCCAATTTTTTTGTTACTGAAAGTATTCATTTTAGGTTGGGTTGTTTTACCTCTGAGCGGCACTTTTTGCACACCATGGGCTAAATGGCCAGGTCACATGGACCCCGAAGGCTCAGAGAAGGTTGGGGGAGGGGACCCGCTGGAACAGCTGTTGGGAGACAGATGGTAGCCTCCCGTCAAGGCCATCCAGCGTGTTCTTTAACGTGCACAGGGTATGGCTCTCCCGCACACGGGGCTACGGCTTAACGTCCCATCCGACGGACGGCGGCCTTTCCAAGCCCTTCGGTGTCCCCTACTGACCGTGGGCAGGGCGGGGAATTTTGCGGAGATAAATCTCAACGCTGACCCAGCTGGGACTCGAACCTGGGAACTACAGATTACGAGCCTGGCGCGCTACCGACTGAGCCACCCCCGCCCCCATTCATTTTAGACATAGCTGTTCATTTCGTAAGAAAAAAAAAATATCCCTAAATCTATGAACAAAAATATTTTTTAAAATAGCAAACTATCGATTCTCATGTTCTGTGTTCTGCAAGCAAATTTTTATTGTTTTTTACCTGCTCATTAAACGTAATTCCATTTCCTTTTTTATAGTTCCCAGGTTCGAGTCCCAGCTGGGTCAGCGTTGAGATTTATCACCGCAAAATTTCCCGCCCTGCCCACGGTCAGTAGGGGACACTGATGGGCTTGGAAAGGCCGCCGTCCGTCGGATGAGACGTTAAGCCGTGGCCCCTGTGCGGGAGAGTCACACCCTGTGCACGTTAAAGAACACGCTGGATGGCCATGACGGGAGGCTACCATCTGTCTCCCAACATCTTGTTCCAGTGGGTCCCCTCCCCCAACCTTCTCTGAGCCTTCGGGGTCCATGTGACCTGGCCATTTCGCCCATGGTGTGCAAAAAAGTGCCGCTCAGGGGTAAATCAACGCAGTTAATCGTTGATGGGCTTGGAAAGGCCGCCGTCCGTCGGATGAGACATTAAGCCGTGGCCCCTGTGCGGGAGAGTCATACCCTGTGCACGTTAAAGAACACGCTGGATGGCCTTGACGGGAGGCTACCATCTGTCTCCCAACAGTTTGTTCCAGTGGGTCCCCTCTCCCAACCTTCTCTGAGCCTTCGGGGTCCATGTGACCTGGCCATTTAGCCCATGGTGTGCAAAAAAGTGCCGCTCAGAGGTAAAATAACCCAACCCAAATCCTTTTTTATATCTATAGGAATATTAAAATGCACAGCAACAATTAGGTATTGTCTCAGAGTTTTAAAGTGTTTTATAAACAAAAATAAAATGAGATACTGAAGTGAAAGAAACACATGTTATCATATGGCGATCAAACTCGATTTCCAACGAGTTGTCTAAATTGTCATGGTTGCCGAGTTTTCCAAAATCGCCTATTGGTGGCGCTGAAAGCAGTGATATGAGCAGTCTGCGTTTTCTAGGTCGTTGATCCATACCCGCAAATGTTTATCAGCATCAGGCTATTTTGTCACTTAACCGTCGTGGTTTCGGAAATGCTTGAGTTTTAATATACGTTTGCGAGTGAAAGTAATGAAACTAATTAATGACTAATAATTAACTAAAAAAATTGCCTGGGTTGGGTTGTTTTACCTCTAAGCGCCACTTTTTTGCACACCATGGGCTAAATGACCAGGTCACATGGACCCCGAAGGCTCAGAGAAGGTTGGGGGAGAGGACCTATGGAACAGCTGTTGGGAGACAGATGGTAGCCTCCCGTCAAGGCCATCCTTGCACAGGGTATGACTTTCCCGCACACGGGGCCACGGCTTAACGTCCCATCCGACGGACGGCGGCCTTTCCAAGCCCATCGGTGTCCCCTACTGACCGTGAGAAGGGTGGGGAATTTTGCGGAGATAAATCTCAACGATGACCCAGCTGGGACTCGAACCTGGGAATTGCAGATTACGAGCCTGGCGCGCTACCGACTGAACCACCCCCGCCCCAAAAACTGCCTGCAAACAGTGACAGTGTGAGGGGCTTGCTTGCTTGCTTGACAGATCTCCAATTGAATACTCTTACTACCAGGAATCCACCCGGTAGCAAACTCATTCAGAAAACTTTTAATGAGTGAATCTATATATTAAAAAATTTTTTTATAAGATGTTGAACATATTTATCTGTTTAATGAATGTAATGAGAAGTTTATAGCGTTTTGCTTTATCCTTAATATTTACAGGCTCTAAGATACTCCTAAAATTATAAGTTGTGATATTCATATCATTTAATGCATTGAAGTATCTCATTCTTTCATTTTCATATTTCTTACATATAAAAATTTATATGTTCCAGGTTTTCATACACTTGACAACTGTCATATGCCGGGGAATCTTTTTTTTTTCATTTTATATAATAATGCTTTGGTGGTTGCTGAGTTTGCTTTCATTTTCAAGATTATATTAATTTCTTTTTTGTTAAGTCCATAATTATTAAATTTTGTAATATTAGGTGAAATACTATATCTATGTGTGTTATTTGCATTTATGTTATACCATCTCTGTGTTTTATTTATTATATTTATTTTATTTTGTTTTTTAAATAAATAAATAAAATAAGGTGTGTCAAGGTTAGGGGTCATTTTTAATGCTGCTTTTGCTTTTTTATCAACTATTTCATTATATTTTATTCCTACATGACTAGGGATCCATTGTATGTATATTATGTTCTTATTATTTAAATGATTTTTAGTTAAAATTAGTATGTCATTTATAAAAAGTTTGAAGTTACTTTTTGAAGAATCATTGTATATTGTCTCTATGGCTGCTTTACTGTCTATGAATATTATTATATTTTTATTTTTGAATTTTAATGCCCAATTTATGGCTAGTATAATTGCAGTTTTTCAGCAGTTAGGGTAGGATTTGGTTTTTTAAATTTAAATAGGTATTCATGGCTTTCTTCTGGGCAAATAAAGGCTCCAGCAAGTTCATTTCAATCTTCACTAAGAGATCCATCTGTATATAAATGTATAAAATTTTTATAATTGTTTTCAATATGAATATTTGAGAGCATTTTAAGTGTATTTATGTCATGAATTTTTTTTGTTTGTAAATTGTTTATATATGTATTTAAGATTGGAAATGTAGAAGTCCAGCTTGGTATTTGTATGTTGTAATCTCCACTAATCTTTTTAGTTATTAATTCCTTTAAGTCATTCTTACATATTAAGTTATATATAGAAATGTCATTAAAATTGTTTAAAATTTTATCAATGATTGGATTGTATGATTTTTTTAGTGAAATTCTGTATATCAGATTCAATAATAAATATTTTTTTTTTTATAATTATAGGTAGGATAGCTGTTTCTCCATAAATGTTTAATCCATTTGTATGCTGGTAAGGATATTCAAAATTTACATTTCAGGGAAGTCGGAGGATTCTTACCAGCCCATATGTGTGACAATTTATTTCAATACACAAATACTTGACGTGCTGAATTTCTGTTCGGGGAAAACCACTTTTAATGACTTCTTATCATAAACACGATTTTATCAGCTATGTACTTTAACATCAATCTTCTGAGCGGCAATTCTTGTATTAGACAAATTAAACTACTATTTCTTCTAATAAAATGGCTACCTAGACAAAGCGAACTACTATTTCTTCCAACAAAATAACTACCTACACAAATTGAATTCCTATTTCTTCCAACAAAATAACTACCTACACAAATTGAATTCCTATTTCTTCCAATAAAATGGCTACCTAGACAAATTAAACTACTATTTCTTCTAATAAAATGGCTACCTAGAAAAATTAAACTTCTATTTCTTTCATCATTTTTTTATTCATGAAAAACTCTAGCAGTAACTATTGTATTAAACTTGACTAAGATGAATGATATTACTTACGAGTCGTTCTTTCTGCAATAAATGTTTCAGTTTTTGGTAATTCTCACAGATTTTCTGCAGAAGGAAAAATGTTAAACATCACATCATCCAAGAATCCTTTGAAATCCAAAAAGATACTGCTGGAAAAAAAAATGTCGATTTAGATGCATGAGATTGAGAATTTTATCTTCAATCACAGTTTTCTATAAAAAAACAAATTCGGTTAAAAAGTTTCTGAGCTATGAATACCACTCCTTATTGATATGGGGCAGGAATTGACTCAATCGGTACAATCCTTCGTGTCACGTGACACGAAGGTTGCCAGATCACTCATTTCTAAAAAAATCGTTGCCAGATATTTTTTCTGAATTCTGTAATCAACCGTAGTGTTCGGATATTTTTTGGAGCGACTGTACAGTGCCAGGCTCTTAATCTGCACTTCCCAGTTTCAAGTCCCAGCTGGGCCAGCGTTGATATTTATCTCCGCTAATCACCAATCTGCTCTCGGTCAGAAAGGAGACCACCGATGGACTTGTAGAGGCCGACTTACTTCGGATTGAACGTGAAGACGAGGACTCATGTGCGGGAGGGTCATACCCTATGCACGTTAAAGAACTTGATGCGATGATGGCCTTGAGAGGAAGCTACCATCTGTCTTTTAACAGCTATCCTGTGAATCCCTTTCCTCCAATCATCTCTGAGCCCTTGGGATCATTACGACCTGGCCACTTAGCCCACACTGTGCAAAAGGTGCCGCTCAGAAGTAAAACAACCCATCCCTATTGATGAAACATAGGTCTGTTTCTAATAAAATGGCTACTTAGGGAAAGTGTACTACTATTTCTTCTAATAAAATGGCTACCTAGACAAAACGAACTACTATTTCTTCCAATAAAATAACTACCTAGACAAATTGAATTGTTATTTCTTCCAATAAAATAACTACCTAGACAAATTGAATTGTTATTTCTTCCAATAAAATAACTACCTAGACAAATTAAACTACTATTTCTTCTAATAAAATGGCTACCTAGACAAAGCGAACTACTATTTCTTCCAATAAAATAACTACCTAGACAAATTGAAGTGTTATTTCTTCCAATAAAATGGCTACCTAGACAATTAAACTACTATTTCTTCTAATAAAATGGCTACCTAGACAAAGCGAACTACTATTTCTTCCAATAAAATAACTACCTAGACAAATTGAATTGCTATTTCTTCCAATAAAATGGCTACCTAGACAAATTAAACTACTATTTCTTCTAATAAAGTGGCTACCTAGACAAATTAAACTACTATTTCTTCTAATAAAATGGCTACCTAGACAAAGCGAACTACTATTTCTTCCAACAAAATAACTACCTACACAAATTGAATTCCTATTTCTTCCAACAAAATAACTACCTAGACAAATTGAATTGCTATTTCTTCCAATAAAATGGCTACCTAGACAAAGCGAACTACTATTTCTTCCAACAAAATAACTACCTACACAAATTGAATTCCTATTTCTTCCAACAAAATAACTACCTACACAAATTGAATTCCTATTTCTTCCAATAAAAAGGCTACCTAGACAAATTAAACTACTATTCATTCTAATAAAATGGCTACCTAGAAAAATTAAACTTCTATTTCTTCTAATAAAATGGCTACCTAGACAAAGCAAACTACTATTTCTTTCAATAAAATGGCTACCTAGAGAAATTGAACTACCATTTCTTTTAATAAAATGGCTATCTAGGGAAAGCGTACTATTATTTCTTTTAATAAAATGGCTATCTAGGGAAAGCGTACTATTATTTCTTTTAATAAAATTGATACTTAGGTAAAGTGAACTACTATTTCTTCTAATAAACTGACTACTAGGCAAACCATTCTTTTAATGATATGACCACTTTGGCAAAGTGTACTACTATTTCTTCACTTCCATTTCGGTTATTAAAATCCCCATTGGGGGAAAGACACATCCCTCTTTCTCCCCCCAAGGTCTTGGTTCTATTTTCAACAATATCAGTAACGGAACTAAAACCACGAACAAAATGATCATCCACACTTCCTCTATCCATCAGGGTCTAGACTCAATTAGGAAAATACTGTGGACAAGACCTGTTAAAGCCATAATCCAACCTTTCTTCTGCTGAAGCAAACAAGACAGGACTCGAGACGGACAAATGTTTGTATTCTGATCCCCCCCTCCCCTCTCTCCCTCCTCATCCTCCTCCACATCAGAGGAATGAAAGAGGAAGATCTAGAATGGAGAAAGAGTCTCCTCTATTAATCAATGAACTGCAACAAGAGGAAAAAGCGTCGGGGATTCAGACATCTGATAACTGTCGCCAACTAAGGAGGGGGGGGGGGAGAGGGGTTATCGCCAACTAAGAGGGGGGTAGAGCTAACGTAAAGGGCACATGTGACTAATGGGAGGGGGGGGGACAGTGGATGGAGTCTGAGTTTGTCCTAATTGGTGTATGGGAAAGACGCAGCAGGAGGTTTGCAGCACGGTTCCTGATAGACTGATGGGGAAGGTAGAATAAGAACGTGTGAACGTGGCGTGTTTTCTTCCTTGCCGATCACGTTGGTTTGATTAGCGGAGACTGGGTTCTTTTTCCTTTTTGTAGTCGTCATCCGGTGGTCCTTTGGAACTGCTAGTTACCGTGTTTGTTCTGTCAGCGGAGTGCGGCGTCAGAGACGGAACGCACGAGCAGCAGGAAGGGCTGACCGGACATTTTTATCCGCGAAGTTTCGATCTCAATAGAGAACGTTTTGTGAGTGTTATTGAAGCAGGAGAATGAAATCTTCTCTGAGACCAAGTGTGGAGAAAGTTTTCTGACAGCAAAGAAATAGGAATCTAGGATTTTCCGTTAGAAGCACGGTTTTTGTGCTAATGAAACACGAAAAAAAAAAGCAGTTTTCTAAATTTCTGTCTGTCAATTGAGGGGAGGGGGTGGCTCAGTCGGTAGCGCGCCAGGCTCGTTATCTGTAGTTCCCAGGTTCGAGTCCCAGCTGGGTCAGCGTTGAGATTTATCTCCGCAAAATTCCCCGCCTTGCCTACGGTCAGTACGGGACACCGATGGGCTTGGAAAGGCCGCCGTCCGTCGGATGGGACGTTAAGCCGTGGCCCCGTGTGCGGGAGAGCCATACCCTGTGCTCGTTAAAGAACACGCTGGATGGCCTTGACGGGAGGCTACCATCTGTCTCCCAACAGCTGTTCCAGTGGGTCCCCTCCCACAACCTTCTCTGAGCCTTCGGGGTCCATGTGACCTGGCCATTTAGCCCATGGTGTGCAAAAAAAGTGCCGCTCAGAGGTAAAACAACCCAACCCAACCCTGTGAATTGCCTATCTGCTGTCCCTCTTTCTATGTCTTTTCTCTGTTCATTTACCTCTTTGCTGCTTGCCTCACTGTCCACTTATCTCTTTAAATCTCTCTCTCATATCGCTGTCACGTGACACGAAGGTTGCCAGATGCCTAATTTCTAAAAAAAATCAATGCCAGATATTTTGTTCGAATTTTGCAATCAACCATAGTGTTCGGATACTTTTTGAGCGACTGTACTGAAATTAAGATGCATCTTACAATCGATGGCGTCTTAGAATCGAAGAAATACGGTCTATACATTTTATCTTTGCAGATCACTGAAATGACGAAACGGTAGAGCTGTTATCAAATTTTATCAATAATATGTATGGAATAGAAATTTGAAAAAATAGTGGTAGTTTTTAAGAGATATTCTACTGACAGCAGTAATCTACTCATTTTTCTGAGAGAGGTGTGGGAAATGAGAGTTTTCAGATTTAACAATTAAAAGACGAATACTTTTATATTGTATAATTACTAGTGAAATACTATTTTCATTTTCCCCATCATCCGCTTGTTCAAATTAAAACTTTTAAGAAATGAAACACTAGGTAAAGGAAAAACTTCTTTCACTTTGAAAACGAGATTCTCATAAGCGCCAGAGGTGATATGCATCCTTCTAGTTTTAGATTCGATAGGTGGTATGGAAATATTAGCAGTTCGCATATTTTGAATCGTCTTAAAGACTTCTTAATGGGAAAAATGAAAAGATTTTAAACGAATATTGTAAATAATTTATTCAGGCTATCAGTTTTGTATTTAGGTAGTAGAGAGTGATGAGCAAGCTTTGTATTATGTAGTGGAGACTGATGTTCAAGCTTTGTATTTAAGTAGTAGAGACTGATGATAAAGCTTTGTATTTAGGTAGTAGAGATTGATGCTAAAGCTTTGTATTTAGGTAGTAGAGATTGATGATAAAGCTTTGTATTTAGGTAGTAGAGACTGATGATAAAGCTTTGTATTTAGGCAGTAGAGACTGATGATAAAGCCTTGCATTTAGGCAGTAGAGACTGATGATAAAGCTTTGTATTTAGGTAGAAGAGACTGATGATAAAGCTTTGTATTTAGGTAGTAGAGATTGATGATAAGCTTTGTATTTAGGTAGTAGAGACTGATGATAAAGCTTTGTATTTAGGTAGTAGAGATTGATGATAAAGCTTTGTATTTAGGTAGTAGAGACTGATGATAAAGCTTTGTATTTAGGCAGTAGAGACTGATGATAAAGCTTTGTATTTAGGTAGTAGAGATTGATGATAAAGCTTTGTATTTAGGTAGTAGAGACTGATGATAAAGCTTTGTATTTAGGCAGTAGAGACTGATGATAAAGCTTTGTATTTAGGCAGTAGAGACTGATGATAAAGCTTTGTATTTAGGCAGTAGAGATTGATGATAAAGCTTTGTATTTAGGTAGTAGAGACTGATGATAAAGCTTTGTATTTAGGCAGTAGAGACTGACGATAAAGCTTTGTATTTAGGCAGTAGAGACTGACGATAAAGCTTTGTATTTAGGCAGTAGAGACTGATGATAAAGCTTTGTATTTAGGTAGAAGAGACTGATGATAAAGCTTTGTATTTAGGTAGTAGAGATTGATGATAAAGCTTTGTATTTAGGTAGTAGAGATTGACGATAAAGCTTTGTATTTAGGTAGTAGAGACTGATGATAAAGCTTTGTATTTAGGTAGTAGAGATTGATGATAAAGCTTTGTATTTAGGCAGTAGAGACTGATGATAAAGCTTTGTATTTAGGCAGTAGAGACTGATGATAAAGCTTTGTATTTAGGCAGTAGAGACTGATGATAAAGCTTTGTATTTAGGTAGAAGAGACTGATGATAAAGCTTTGTATTTAGGTAGTAGAGATTGATGATAAAGCTTTGTATTTAAGTAGTAGAGACTGATGATAAAGCTTTGTATTTAGGTAGTAGAGACTGATGATAAAGCTTTGTATTTAGGTAGTAGAGACTGATGATAAAGCTTTGTATTTAGGTAGTAGAGATTGATGATAAAGCTTTGTATTTAGGTAGTAGAGACTGATGATAAAGCTTTGTATTTAGGCAGTAGAGACTGATGATAAAGCTTTGTATTTAGGCAGTAGAGACTGAAGATAAAGCTTTGTATTTAGGCAGTAGAGACTGACGATAAAGCTTTGTATTTAGGTAGTAGAGATTGACGATAAAGCTTTGTATTTAGGTAGTAGAGACTGATGATAAAGCTTTGTATTTAGGCAGTAGAGACTGATGATAAAGCTTTGTATTTAGGCAGTAGAGACTGATGATAAAGCTTTGTATTTAGGCAGTAGAGACTGATGATAAAGCTTTGTATTTAGGCAGTAGAGATTGATGATAAAGCTTTGTATTTAGGTAGTAGAGACTGATGATAAAGCTTTGTATTTAGGCAGCAGAGACTGATGATAAAGCTTTGTATTTAGGCAGTAGAGACTGATGATAAAGCTTTGCATTTAGGCAGTAGAGACTGATGATAAAGCTTTGTATTTAGGCAGTAGAGACTGATGATAAAGCTTTGTATTTAGGCAGTAGAGACTGATGATAAAGCTTTGTATTTAGGTAGTAGAGATTGATGATAAAGCTTTGT
Source organism: Ryuthela nishihirai (assembly GCA_038380435.1). Taxonomy (NCBI): domain Eukaryota; kingdom Metazoa; phylum Arthropoda; class Arachnida; order Araneae; family Heptathelidae; genus Ryuthela; species Ryuthela nishihirai. The sequence continues at coordinate 32,736 of JAWZYU010000430.1, read as the reverse complement.
ATTTAGGTAGTAGAGACTGATGATAAAGCTTTGCATTTAGGCAGTAGAGACTGATGATAAAGCTTTGCATTTAGGCAGTAGAGACTGACGATAAAGCTTTGTATTTAGGCAGTAGAGACTGATGATAAAGCTTTGTATTTAGGTAGTAGAGATTGATGATAAAGCTTTGTATTTAGGTAGTAGAGACTGATGATAAAGCTTTGTATTTAGGCAGTAGAGACTGATGATAAAGCTTTGTATTTAGGCAGTAGAGACTGATGATAAAGCTTTGTATTTAGGCAGTAGAGACTGATGATAAAGCTTTGTATTTAGGTAGCAGAGACTGATGATAAAGCTTTGTATTTAGGCAGCAGAGACTGATGATAAAGCTTTGTATTTAGGCAGTAGAGACTGACGATAAAGCTTTGCATTTAGGCAGTAGAGACTGACGATAAAGCTTTGCATTTAGGTAGTAGAGATTGGTGATAAAGCTTTGCATTTAGGTAGTAGAGACTGATGATAAAGCTTTGTATTTAGGCAGTAGAGACTAATGATAAAGCTTTGTATTTAGGTAGTAGAGATTGATGATAAAGCTTTGTATTTAGGTAGTAGAGATTGATGATAAAGCTTTGTATTTTGGCAGTAGAGACTGATGATAAAGCTTTGTATTTAGGCAATGGAGACTGATGATAAAGCTTTGTATTTAGGCAGTAGAGACTGATGATAAAGCTTTGTATTTAGGTAGTAGAGATTGATGATAAAGTTTTGTATTTAGGTAGTAGAGACTGATGATAAAGCTTTGTATTTAGGCAGTAGAGACTGATGATAAAGCTTTGTATTTAGGCAGTAGAGACTGATGATAAAGCTTTGTATTTAGGCATTAGAGACTGATGATAAAGCTTTGTATTTAGTCAGTAGAGACTGATGATAAAGCTTTGTATTTAGGCAGTAGAGACTGATGATAAAGCTTTGTATTTAGGCAGTAGAGACTGATGATAAAGCTTTGTATTTAGGTAGTAGATAGCGATGTTCAAGCTTTGTATTTCGGTTTTAGAGAGTGATGTTCAAGTTTTGCAATTAGGTAGTAGAGAGTGATGATCAAGCTTTGTATTTAGGTTGTTGGGTTGTTTTACCTCTGAGCGGCACTTTTTTGCACACCATGGGCTAAACGGCCAGGTCACAAGGACCCCGAAGGCTCAGAGAAGGTTGGGGGAGGGGACCCACTGGAACAGCTGTTGGGAGACAGATGGTAGCCTCCCGTCAAGGCCATCCAGCGTGTTCTTTAACGTGCACAGGGTATGGCTCTCCCGCACACGGGGCCACGGCTTAACGTCCCATCCGACGGACGGCGGCCTTTCCAAGCCCATCGGTGTCCCCTACTGACCGTCGGCAGGGCGGGGAATTTTGCGGAGATAAATCTCAACGCTGACCCAGCTGGGACTCGAACCTGGGAACTACAGATAACGAGCCTGGCGCGCTACCGACTGAGCCACCCCCGCCCCATTGTATTTAGTTAGTAGAGTGTGATGTTCAAACTTTGTATTTAAGTAGTAGAGACTGATGATCAAATTTTGTATACAGGCAGGGAGAGTGCTGGTCAAGGGGTTTACATTAACAGCCGCGACCTGACCATTCATCCTCCCAGGGGGTGGAAGGGAAAAATTAAAGTTTTCAAAGAGCGCCTTACGATGGGAAATGGAAAAAACTCATTTATCTTCTAAAAAGAGCATTCCTTATTTCGCCTAAGTGGAATCGTTCATTTTGGTTTCTCTCGAGAAAAATGCTTTTGTCCTACATTTGACATCAGCCATCTATACAGACGATAATACCACCAATAACGAACGATTGAAAGCAGCAGACGACACCCTCTATCACCTTCGCATGCGCGGAACTCAATGACCGAAGCACGTGTCAGTTTTCTTTCTTTTGTTCTCCCTTTCGTCCCTGACGAGACAGATAGAGATCACAGGGAGGGGAAGGGATTTGTCCTCTTTCGACCCCCCACCCACTTTCCCTAGGGCTGCCACACCCTCGCCTAATTATCTATGCATGCACTCATTATCGAAGTAATTGATCGACCTTGGGCGAGGCGATCACATTGAGGACATCAGAGGACATCCTCATACAGGTTGAAATGGTTTAGCGCCAATTTTATCCACCTGATGGGTTAAATCGAAAAATGTGACCGATGTTTATGAAACGATAGTTTCTGAAGATAAGCAAGTTTTTAATTTTTAAATTATTTTTTTTGTCATTAAAACATCTATCTTCGTATATGCACCCTAAAAAATAGAAAAATAAACTTAAACCATATCGATGGCGCAATCAGTCACTGAGTTCGTATTCACTTCAAAGGAAGATAGGGCGCCGGTAATCTTGCTGAGTAGGTAAATATCGGGCTCTATCTTCCTTTGAAGTGAACCTGAAGTGAACAGCCCTATCTTCCTTTGAAATGAACCGGAAGTGAACCGCCCTATCTTCCTTTGAAGTGAACCTGAAGTGAACAGCCCTATCTTCCTTTGAAGTGAACCTGAAGTGAACAGCCCTATCTTCCTTTGAAGTGAACCTGAAGTGAACAGCCCTATCTTCCTTTGAAGTGAACCTGAAGTGAACCGCCCTACCTTCCTTTGAAGTGAACCTGAAGTGAACCGCCCTATCTTCCTTTGAAGTGAATCTGAAGTGAACAGCCCTATCTTCCTTTGAAGTGAACCTGAAGTGAACAGCCCTATCTTCCTTTGAAGTGAACCTGAAGTGAACCGCCCTACCTTCCTTTGAAGTGAATCTGAAGTGAACCGCCCTACCTTCCTTTGAAGTGAACCTGAAGTGAACCGCCCTATCTTCCTTTCAGTGACTGATTGCACCATCGATATGCTTTAGGTTTATTTTTCTATTTTTTTTTTACGGTGCATAGAGAAAAACGTGTAACTTAAAAAAAATTTAATTTATATTCATTTAAAATTTTCTGATTTTCCACGTTTTTCACCCGGGTTCGAGTCCCGGGTAAGGCATGGTTGTGTGTGTTGTTTTTCTGTTGAGGTCCTGCCATCCTCTCAGACCTTCTACTATGGCATATAAACTGACAGGCTCCTGTCAGATCTCTGTGGAAAGCAGCTGCTTGAGGGGGTATTTATTTTTATTATTTATTTATTCTCCCAGTAGAGCAGTGTTTTTTATCTCATGCACACTTGAACCTACAGTTAAACTTCTGCGGCACACTTAAATCGTGATGATCAAAAAAAGTGTTACTATATTATATACTATATTATTTTTATATTATTATTATTACTATATTACTATATTATTACTATATTATGTATACGTTTATTATAACAATGATATACTCGTATAATCAATTTAAAGAGGTTTTAATTTTGATATGTACAGTCGCTCAAAAAAGTATCCGAACGTTATGGTTTATTACAGAATTCAGAAAAAATATCTGGCAACGAGTTTTTTAGAAATTAGTGATCTGGCAACCTTCGTGTTACGTGACACGAAGGTTACCAGATCACTGATCTCTAAAAAAATCGTTGCCAGATATTTTTTCTGAATTCTGTAATCAACTGAGTGTTCGGATGTTTTTTAATATATATAATGCGTATGAACATATAATGCAATGAATATGGAGCGTGTGCAGTTACCGTTCACAGCAAACTGGAGCGGTTGCGGTTAATGTTCACAGCACATTGGATCGTGTGAGCTCACAAAAACCTGGATCGTGTGGGCCCACTCACAGAAATATTGAGCGTATGCAGTTACCGTTCACAGCAAACTGGAGCGTGTGCAGTAACCAGTTTGCCAGTGCTGTGAACGGTAACTGGAGCGTGTACAGTTGCTGTACACGCTTCAGAAATTTTTTATGAATTTTGTAATCAACCATAGTGTTCGGATACTTTTTTGATCGACTGTACACTTATTTTGCTTTGGACTTCATTCAAAAATAATTGAATTAATGATCGTTAAAAAATTTTGTGGCACACCTAAGATCCTCTCACACACCGGTTGAAATTCACTGCAGTAGAGGGCGCTGTTAAAGCAACTGGGGCATTCGGAAAATACAGATCCTGATGTTCTATTGCGATCAATCCAACCAGAGAAAAAAGTTTGATTTTTGTGTGAAAACAAGTTTAATATCTGTAGACAAATAAGCACAGAATTGAAATTGAAAACATTAGCACGATTTAAAAAAAAAAAACTGTGTCCATTATGATTTTTTTTTCATTGAAAGTCGGATGATTTTTATGGAAATAATTTTTAGTCTAAACAATAATCAGTTATCCACAAAAGTGTTTAGAAAAAATTCAGAATTTGTACAGAATTCGTATAATAGAAGAGACAATATGATTCGAAGACAGAATAAATGGGTTAGGTTCGTTAGTTTGGGTTGTATAGTCGCTCAAAAAAGTATCCGAACACTATGGTTGATTACGGAATTCAGAAAAAATATCTGGCAACGATTTTTTTTAGAAATTAGTGATCTGGCAACCTTCGTGTCACGTGATTACAGAATTCAGGAAATATATCTGGAGCGTGTACAACAACAACTGTACAGGCTCCAGTTACCGTTCACAGCAAACTGGAGCGTGTGCAGTTACTGCACACGCTCCAGTTTGCTGTGAACGGTAACTGCACACGCTCAATATTTCCGTGAGTGAGCCCACACGATCTAGGTCTTTGTGAGCTCACACGATCCAATGTGCTGTGAAATTAACCGCAACCGCTCCAGTTTGCTGTAAACGGTAACTGCACACGCTCAATATTTCCGTGAGTGAGCCCACACGATCTAGGTCTTTGTGAGCTCACACGATCCAATGTGCTGTGAACATTAACCGCAACTGCTCCAGTTTGCTGTGAACGGTAACTGCACACGCTCCATAATCATTGCATTATATATTCATACGCATTATGTATATTAAAAAATATCCGAACACTATGGTTGATTACAGAATTCAAGAAAAATACCTGGCAACGATCACGTGACACGAAGGTTGCCAGATCATTAATTTCTAAAAAAAATCGTTGCCAGATATTTTTTCGGAATTCTGTAATGAACCATAGCGTTGGGATACGTTTTTGATTGACTGTTTTACCTCTAAGATAATAAGGACCCTGAGGACTCAGAGAAGTTTGGGGGAAGGGGACTAACTGGACAGCTGTTAGGAACTAGATGGTTGCCTCTCGTCAAGTCCATCCAGCGTGTTCTTTAAAGTGCAAAGGATATGGTTCTCTCCCAAACACGGAAACACGGCTTAACGTCCTATCATACGGACGGCTGCCTATCGAAGCCCGCACAGAATAAAGGGAGAGTGGTTAAACGTTTTGATTGTTGATGTAAAACCCAAAAGCAGCAACTTGAAAGGAATAAAAAAATAATTTGAAGTATTATTGATTTTAATAGAACACATACGCGTCTACGGCGGAGAAAAATGTCGTGTGGAGACAAAATTAAATACTAGACTGTTTCTAACAATCCCTCATTTATGGAATATCTGCTTTAAAACGATCCAAAAATGTTTTTGTTTGTTAAGGAATGTTTGATAATGTGTGCTACAAAAGGTAAATTTTTACGAGGATGCAAAGTATTTTCGTTTGTTAATAGCAAACGTAGGAGCAATACATCTCCAAAAACAAATTGCGAGAAGAAAATGTTGAAGCCTTGGTGCTGATCACTGCTGTTAAAAAAGGAAATATTATTAAAATGAGAGTAGAAGACACGAGATGAAAATCAATTCGTAACTCTTTAGAGAAAAAGAAAGATGCTTGTTTAGGAAGAGATCGTTCTTCTTCCGATGAAAGAGAGAGAGAGAGCTTTTTTTGCCTGTGGGGAAACAAAGGATGGTTAAATTTGTTTTTAGTGAAACTGAGAAAACGTGTTAATTAAGGAAGAAAAGGATTATTGCTGTTTTGATGGATATATGGACAGTTGGAGGATGGAGAGAGAGAAGATGAATCATGTTCAGAAAGAATGTGTATTAAGAAGATGTAAAAGAAGAGGAAGATGTCAAAGTAGAAGAATAAAGTAAAAACGCACACGAAGAAGGAAGACGAAAAAGGGAAAATTGAAATGGGATATGAAGGAAGAAGATACGAAAGAGGTAGAGAGAGAAAAAAGAAGAAAAGAAGGAAAATTGAAGGAAAGAGAAAGTAAGAAGAAAAAGAAAGGGGATGCCAAAGAAAAGAGGAAGAGTAAAAAAGCAAAATTAGGAGAAATAATAAGAAAAGATGAGGAAAGAGGGAAAATGAAAAGGAGAAATGAAGAGGAATGGGAAAAAAGTAAGGAAAGGGAAAAGAGAAATAAAAAAAAAAGAAAGAAAAGAGAAAGGAAGATAAATAAAAGAGAAAGAAAGAAAAGAGAAAGGAATATAAATAAAAAGAAAGAAGGAAAGAAAAAGTAAACAGTTTAAATAAATTAAAAAATTTTAAAAAATACCTGTCTTTCCATATAGCCCTAAAAAGTAGAAAATGAACCTAAATCTGGTGCAATCAGTCACTGAGTTCGTATTCACTTCAAAGGAAGATAAGGTGCCGGCAATCGTGTCGAGTAGGTAAATCGGCGCCCTATCTTCCTTTGAAGCGGAAATGAACTCAGTGACAGATTGTATCATCGATATGTTTTAAGTTTATTTTCTACTTTTTAGTGCCTATATAGGGAGATGAGTATTTTTGAGATTTTTTAATTTATTTATAATTTTATTATCCTAAAAAATACCTACCTTCAAAAATTTTCATTTGATATATGACTCATAAACATTGACCATATTTTTCCTCTCTTTCGGAGTCGGTTTGAACTAATCCATGACATTGGAGAAGTCACAAGCTTTAATTTGGGATATAACTCGTTAGAGTCTAATACCGCGAAGACCGCTCTCCCAAGGGGCGGGGGTGGCTCAGTCGGTAGCGCGCCAGGCTCGTAATCTGTAGTTCCCAGGTTCGAGTCCCAGCTGGGTCAGCGTTGAGATTTATCTCCGCAAAATTCCCCGCCCTGCCCACGGTCAGTAGGAGACACCGATGGGCTTGGAAAGACCGCCGTCCGTCGGATGGGACGTTAAGCCGTGGCCCCGTGTGCGGGAGAGTCATACCCTGTGCACGTTAAAGAGCATGCTGGATGGCCTTGACGGGAGGCTACCATCTGTCTCCCAACAGCTTTTCCAGTTGGTCCCCTCCCCAACCTTCTCTGAGCCTTCGAGGTCCATGTGACCTGGCCATTTAGCCCATTGTGTGCAAAAAAGTGCCGCTCAGAGGTAAAACAACCCAACCTAACTCGTAACTGCAGGGCCACACGTTCGGAAGATATAGTAGAAAGACTTTCACACTTCCCATTTTTTAGGATGGAAAAAAGGATGGGTGTTAAACTTTTTATAGCCTATGACATTCCCGCATCACTAGCTTTCATTTGACTGATAGCTTGTTAGTTTCTGCACTCGCGTTCAGGAAATATAGGGGAACAATTATTTTCATATTTCCCCCTTTTTTAGGTGGGAAAAACCTTATGACACCCCCCGCGTCACAAGCTTTCATTTGATGCATAACGTAATACCTTCTTGACTCGCAGTCAAGAATTATAGGGGAACAACCGTATTCATATTTCTTTTATAGCCTATGACATTTCCTACTTCAGAAGTTTTCATTTGACATATAGCTTGTTACTTTTGGCACTCACGTCCTGGATTTATAGGGAAGAATAATTTTCATATAGCTCCTTGTGTATTCCAAGAAAGCATGGGGGGGGGGGGTCAGTTTTGTACAGCCTATGATACTCCCCGCGACACAAGTTTTCATGAAGTTTTCCCAGCATGTTCGAAGGATATGGAGGAACAACTGTTTTGACAAATCCACAAACCGACAAATGTCAAGTGAAAAACAATAGGAAGATAAGTAAATAAAAAAAAAGGTAGAAAAGGTGAAGGCGCAATTAAAAGAAAGGAAGGAAAAAGGGAAAAGAAGGAGAAATGAAAATAGAAGAAGAGGAGAAAATGAAAGGAAGGAGAAATGAAAAAAAGAGGAAAAAGAGAAAAAGAAGGAGAAATAAAAACAGAAGAGGAATGGGGAGAAAACGGAAGAAGGAAAAATGTAAAAAAGGAAAGAGAGAAAAGGAGAGAAAGAGAAATGAAATTAAAAAGTGAAGGGGGAAAATGGAAGGAAGGAGAAATGAAAAAAAAAAAAGAAAGGAAGAGAGAAAAGGGAAAAAAAGAAATAAAAATAGAATACGAAGGAGGAAATAAAAAAGAGGAAAGAGAGAAAAAGGAAAAGAAGGAGAAATAAAAATAGAAGAGGAAGAAGAAGAAAACGGAAGGGAAGAGAATTGAAAATAAAAGAGGAAAGGGAGAAAACAAGAGGAAGGAGAAATGAAAAAAAAATGAGGAAGGAGAGAAAAGGAAATAAAGGAAAAATAAAAATATTAGAGGAAAGGGAGAAAACGAAAGGAAAAAAAAAGGAAAACTAATCGTTCTCCGACTGTTTCTGAAGTCTTGGAGTTCGGACTTGGACAATGTACAAAGACCGGACAGAAGAATGGAAACAATTCCATGATATATGGGCGGGGGTGGCTCAGTCGGTAGCGCGCCAAGCTCATAATCTGTAGTTCCCAGGTTCGAGTCCCACCTGGGTCAGCGTTGAGATTTATCTCCGCAAAATTCCCCGCCCTGCCTACAGTCAATAGGGGACACCGATGGGCTTGGAATGGCCGCCGTCCGTCCGATGAGACGTTAAGCCGTGGCCCCTTGTGCGGAAGAGTTATATCCTGTGCACGTTAAAGAACACGCTGGATGGCCTTGACGGGAGGCTACTATCTATCTCCCAACAGCTGTTCCAGTGGGTCCCCTCCCTCAACTTTCTCTGAGCCTTCGGATCCTTGTGGCCTGGCCATTTAGCCCATGGTGTGCAAAAAAAGTGCCACTCAGAGGTAAAACAGCCCAACTCACTTGAAAAAAGTCAGTGATTTTCTTTGAACTTAACACTTTTTTACCTGCAAAGTCTTGAAATTTTTTAATAAACATCCCATCAATCGCAGATAAGGCCTGTTGTTCTTCAATGTATCTTACTGTAACATCAAAAGCTTCTTTTCCTTCAATATGGCTAACTTTCTCTTCTTTCCCTTCTTTCTCTTCTTCGTTCTCCGCTTTTTCTCCGTTCCCTTCTTGGCAGACTGCATTGATAATTTCGTCATCATTCAGTGTTTCATTTTCCAACTGTTCATGAGCTTTTAACCATTTTTCAATGTTATCTTCTTCAAGTGTGTCATATCCAGGCAGCAGTTTAAAAAGCTGCGAAATATTGTCATTATCCGTCATATCTTCGGCAGGCGTAGGCTCATTCGATATTTTCGTGTTGTCGTCTTTGGTACTTTCTACACAGTTTTCAACTTCGGGTCAAAGTTTTCTCCATGACTTCACAAACGTTGTACGAGGCATTTCTTCAAATGATCTTGACATTTATTGTTTTCAAAGCATTTAAAAGTCCGTCATTTTCGGTTCGCTGTAGAATTTCTGAAAGAAGCTTTCTCCTGTGTCGCCTTTTTAAACTTACAAGCACGGCTTGATCCATTGGTGGCACTAAAGATGTTACATTAGGTGGAAAAAAGATGGCTTTTATGTTCTCAGAAATGAGTTCGCTTGGGTGTGTTGGGACATGTCGAGAATGAGTAGGGCCTTTACAGTCATTTTAAGACTTTTCAAGTGTTTTTTGGCTTTTGGAAAAAATTCTGTAAAGAACCACTCTTTAAATAAATACGAGTCTATCCAAACAGACTTTTGAGCTTTGTAGTAAATTGGCAGAGCAGCTAAATTTAAATGCTTGAATACTGATTTCCCAATTACAAAAAGAGGAAGTTTGTGCGTACCTGCAGCATTTGTACACAGAGCCACAGTGATTCTTTCTTTGTTTTAAATCCTAATGCTGAGGTTTCTTGTGCTGTCACAAACGTTGTTGTTAGAAGAAATTTAAAATTTAGCCCAGTATTATCTACTTTGTAGATTTGTTCTGCGCATTGGCCTTCTTCTTCAATAAGCACTAAAAGTTTTTCTGAAAATTCCTTTGCTGCTAAAGGATCAGCTGGCAATTTCTCACCAAAGTAATGAACACCATGCCGTTTTTTCCAGCGAGAAAGTCATCCCTCGCTTGCTGAAAAATCCCTCCATTATCGATTTTAGAATGAAGAATTAATACCTTTTCTTTCAAGATTGGCGTTCCTTTTCGCTCTTGCATGAACTCTTAACCAAAGTGCATCATCGACAGTTTCAGTTTTCGGCTTTTTGAGAGTTCATCGAGAACAGTTTTTTTTCAGACTCGACTTGAGTGCAAAAATCTTCTAAAGATTTTCTATTCCTTCTCCAGTCATTTACCGTGCTTTTACCAACACCGTGTCGTTTTTCTGCTGAGGTCCTGCCATCCTCTCAGATCTCCTACTGTGGCATATAAACTGACAGGCTCCTGTCAGACCTCTGTGGCAAGCAGCTGCTTGAGGGGGTATTTATTATTTTTTTTATTAGCTCATCACAAATATGCTTTACTGGATCACCTTTGTCAATACGTTCTAACGCTTTTAATTTCATCTCCATCGTAACAACATTACGCTTACGTTTGCACCCACTCATTTTGTACCACACAATAATTAATAGATCACAACATACACTCCTGTATACGCACAGTACATGTACACTGTAATATTCACAAAGAGGAACTGAACGAAATATGTACAGTCGCTCAAAAAAGTTATCCGAACACTATGGTTGATTACAGAATTCAGAAAAAATATCTGGCAACGTTTTTTTAGAAATTAGTGATCTGGCAACTTCGTGTCACGTGACACGAAGTTGCCAGATCACTAATTTCTAAAAAAAAACTTTGCCAGATATTTTTTCTGAATTCTGTAATCAACTATAGTGTTCGGATAACTTTTTTGAGTGACTGTACTGTATTAGTAGTGTCAATGCAGAATAGGTCACCCCCACGCACTGTGCTTCCCCCTATGACGTCACCGGCCCCAAGCGCGAGGCCACTTTGACACCTATGTCGCAACTGTCATGGGATATGGCACCACCACCCAGTCGCGTGATATGTCGCAACCGCCCTGGACTTTGACCCCTATGTCGCAACTGTCATGGGATATGGCACCCGGTCGTCCATCTTATTAATATTTATAATTCATATTTGACTCCCCCTTATTAAAATTCCCCCTTTATTAAAAAAACCCGTGGCGCCATCTAGTGTATATAATGAGTACAATTTTTAGAAAAACCCTCGTTTTTAGCCGTAATCTCCAATGTGTGCGAATTTACAGATATTCCAACACCGTGTGGTTAGCACGCTTGGCTACTGATCTAAGGGACCTGAGTTCGAGCCCCGGATTAGGCATGGATGTGTGTGTCGTTTTTCTGCTGAGGTCCTGCCATCCTCTCAGATCTCCTACTGTGGCATATAAACTGACAGGCTCCTGTCAGACCTCTGTGGCAAAGCAGCTGCTTGAGGGGGTATTTTTTTTTTATTTTACATTTTAGTGATTCTCATTGAATTTAACAACCATTTCGTTAGTTTTCTAATTTTCGTTTATGCATGTAATTTGATTAAACGACCTAGTCACATGGTGATTCTGTATCGTGGGTAAAGTACTGTCCATTTCAGACTATTGCGAGATTTTCGTCGTATGAATTAGCAGATATATGGAAAAAATAATAATCTGACTCAGATGATGCTTGCGATTTATCTACTTTGGTCGTATGGTTTATTAGAAAGATACACATAGGGAAGATGTATTAGTGTTTGAACTTTAATTATCTTGTGAGATGTATGAGGAAATGCAAAGAATAGATATTGAGAAACGTGCATCTGAAGATTAAGCTATATAACGAGTTTATCTCTAAGATTGTATGACAGTGAAACAAACTTGCAATCAGTTTGTCTTTCATTCTAAATGCTTGTTGCTTGCCGTGCTAAAACGATTCACTGAAATTCCGCCTCGTAAACCTCCCAAAAAGGTACATTGTAGTTTATCAACTATATTTGTCATCTTCAGGTATGAAGGCAGTAGCTGTGTAAACATGACAGGAATCAATTTCATAGTATCTGACACATAGTTTTAGCACTTCTCGGAGGAGGCGCTCATAATACGTGTCATCCCAATTTTCAAGCTCCTAATAATGTTCCAGTTATATTTCATAACCTAAAGGACAGCCATCTTATTATGCAAGGAATGATCAAAAATACGAAGATTAATTGTGTTCCCAATAATACGGAAAACAGCATTCTCCCTTGGAACTTTGAATTTCACAGATTCTTATCAATTTTTAATGGAACAATAATGCTGCTTTTCATCATCTGATAACAGTAGGAGATTTGCGTGCGCTTTAAATCTGAATGGTGTGATGTACAGTGGGAACACCTCTTTCTCGTGTTCAAAAACATTGACAGAAATGTTCATTCTTACGAATTTAGATATATTTTTCTTCTAAATGTATATAGTTGTTAAGGTGTTCAATTTATTACAGGCTCATTCACAGTTAATACAGGATTTATATATGTGGAAAGTAGTCCCAGTGGTAATGGAAAAAAGAGTTAATTCCTAGTTCATTGGTTGCAAAATATCTCGTGCTTTTCCCGGTTGGTGCCGTAAAAGCTTCTAATAGCATGCTCAGGGTAGGAGATCATTTGACAGTCGAAGTAAATACAAAACGGCCATGTATAAAGCAGAGAAAAAAAATAACAAGAATTGTGTGTACTAAATGTAACTCTTTGAAAAAATTTTGTTTTACATTTTTTCACCAATATTTATGTTCGTGCATTTATTCCAATAAATAATTCAGCGAAACATTAATATATACATCAACTTTTGATTTTTCTTGGTTAATCAACTGGTTTTCCATGGTGCAAAATAATAATAGACCGTAGATATGTAACTTTTTGAGGGGCACTGAAGGTGTAAAATGAAAACATTCATTCTCTTTGGAAACGAACATCCCATATTCCACCGATATGTTATTTTTCTCAGTCTGCTAATTTCCTACTTCGCGCCTTCCTAACGGCTACTAAAGGACTCATTGGACTATGCAGAATCACACCCTGCTTGTCACTTTGAGTGAATTTGCATTCCTTGACCTTAGTTCTCGTACTTTTTACAGTTTTCATCCTTACGAATCTTTTGACTAATGTCGCGTGTTTCTTCTCATCAGTTCTGGAAGACTAGTGAGTGAATAATTCTTGTTCTCGCAAATGCAAATATTGCTCAGCAGTTAGTGTGCATTTCTGTCTGCAATCACCCGTTAAGAAAGTGACCTTGTCACGTACGCAGCAAGGGACGTGAGTATGTGATATTTTTAAAAACAGAGATTTTTTTTTCGACGATTTCCTTTTATTAATTTTATTTTTACCCAATGGCTTTTTTTCGTTTCCTGCGGGACAGTCATTCAAAACAGTTACTGCGGGATAGTCCTTAAAAGGGGGGCAGAACTGTTAATGAGGGGACGGAACTTTTGATAAGAGTTTTAATTAATGTAGGGTTTTTAAGAAAGGAGGACTTTTTGATGATTAACGAGTTTATCAAAGGGACGATGAAACCAATAGTAAATCGTGGTCGCCTTGTGATTCACCGTTTAATATTTTTTAATTACTCAGGACTTAACCATCCGTCAGTAAAACGTGGTCCGGTGCTGAACACTTGTTCTAAAGCGAGACTTTTAGGTCATCCATACAGATCACCATATTACCCCTTTTAACATAATGCCGAATAAGTTTTTAAACAGATTATTTTTTTTTCCTTTTATTAAATTTTAACCGAATGGTATTTTCTGCGGGACAGCCTTTTAAAACAGTTACTGTGGGATAGTCCTTCTTCTAGTAAAAATGCGACAACCAACAGTCACGGCGTTAAAAGAAATAAGTGTTACTGAAACGGACTTAAAATACGACGGTTATAAAAATTACGTATATTAATATGAAAGGACTATCGGGATTCATTATAAGAAATACGTAGAAAAAGCTAGTTATAAAGAAATAAATACGAAGGTTGTAAATACGTACTAGGTTAATATCTAAAATATAAAACTCAGGCTATAATAAAGAGATACGTGATTTATAACGATGGGCGATACCCCGTTTGAGACACATCTAAGCCACATCATCAAGTACAGGCATAATCGATTGCGATAACGCTCCAGCTATCGGCACCGAGGTAGCGGGTTCAAATCACGCCGTCGGAAGCAAATTTCTTTTTAAACACAGAGACGCATTAAAAACAGTGCGGATGTCGGGTGACACTGATTAAATGTGCAAAAACTGATTTGAGGTGGGTCAACCAGGAGGTCTTTAAAGAGGGGAGGGCTTAAAATATAGGTGGGTCAACCAGGGGAAATCGAGATGATTCGAGAAGGGGGGCTTAAAATATAGGTCAACAAGGGGGTTACGGCTAAAAACGAGGGTTTTTCTAAAAATAGTACTCATTATATACACTAGATGGCGCCACGGGTTTTTAATAAAGGGGGATTTTAATAAGGGGGAGTCAAATACGAATTATGAATATTAATAAGATGCGCGACCGGGTGCCATATCCCATGACAGTTGCGACATAGGGGTCAAAGTCCAGGGCAGTTGCGACATATCACGCGACTGAGTGGTGGTGCCATATCCCATGACAGTTGCGACATAGGGGTCAAAGTGGCCTCGCGCTTGGGGCCGGTGACGTCATAGGGGGGAAAGCACAGTGCGTGGGGGTGACCTATTCTGCATTGACACTACTTGTATTATAAACAAAATATGTGGCGACTTGCTTCCTCTTCTTGGAAAGACCGGTTAAAGCGGAGGCCGGTTGAGCCGAGACCGGATAAGAGAGAGTCTACAGTACCTCTTTCTTCTCCCCTGAAAAAGGTAAATATGAAAATGATTGTTCCGCTGTATTTTCTGAACGTGAGGGACTGAGTTATCTATCAAATGAACGCTCATATGAGGTCTGTCGTAGAATGTTTGGAATTTTACCTCCTAACATTCTCTCTCCTTCCCAGCTAACTCTCCCACCCCCCTAAAAGGGCGGATTCTCATGGGGGTGGACCTTAACAAGATATATTTCAAATTAAAATTTGTGACGTTTCGAATGTCATGGGCTACCTGAAACACGACTCCAAAAGGCAGAAAAATATGGTCGATGTTTATGAGTCATATATTAAATGAAAGTTTTTGAAAGTATGTGTTTTTAGTGAGAATGAAAAATATAAATGAATTAAAAATTTAAAAAATTACCTATCTTCCTATATGGGCCTTAAAACATATCGATGGTACAATCAATCACTGAGTTCGCATTCACTTCAAAGGAAGACAGGGCGCCTGCAATCTTGTTGAGTAGGTAAATCGACGCCTTATCTTCCTTTGAAGCGAATACTAACTCAGTGACTGATTGCACCATGGATATGCTTTAGGTTTATTTTCTGCTTTTTAGGGCGTATATAGGAAGATAGGCATTTCTTAAAATTTTAAATTTAAAAGTATATATTCAAACTAAAGAAACACTAAAAAAAATAAGGTTGGGTTGGGTTGTTTTACCTCTGAGCGACACTTTTTTGCACACCATGGGCTAAATGGCCAGGTCACATGAACCCCGAAGGCTCAGAGAAGGTTGGGGAGGGGACCCACAGGAACAGCTGTTGGGGAACAGATGGTAGCCTCTCGTCAAAGCCATCCAGCGTGTTCTTTAACGTGCACAGGGTATGACTCTCCCGCACACGGGACCACGGCTTAACGTCCCATCCGACGGGCGGCGGCCTTTCCAAGCCCACAAGGGCTCAGAGAAGGTTGAGGAAAGGAGATTATATAAAAAGGATATTTGACTATAATATTGCCAATGTTATATTTACTACATTTTACAAAGGATATTTATAAAAAGCGAGAGCTATTCGAAGACAAGTGTCTTTAGCATGCACAGCGTGTACAGCAACTGTACACGCTCCAGTTACCGTTCACAGCAAACTGGAGCGTGTGCAGTTACTGCACACGCTCCAGTTGCTGTGAACGGTAACTGCACACGCTCAATATTTCCGTGAGTGGGCCCACACGATCCAGGTTTTTGTGAGTTCACACGATCCAATGTGCTGTGAAACATTAACCGCAACCGCTCCAGTTTGCTGTGAACGGTAACTGCACACGCTCAATATTTCTGTCTCTCCCGCACACGGGGCCACGGCCTAACGTCCCATCCGACGGACGGCGACCTTTCGAAGCCCATCGGTGTCCCCTACTGACCGTGGGCAGGGCGGGGAATTTTGCGGAGTTAAAAAAATAAGAATAGTGGTATTGCATTAATACTAAACCGAACTAGAAAAACTCATTTATTTCTTAAGTCGAAAGTCTATAGTCAGGCAAAAGATAAAACGTAAACAATGGCTCATTTTTCGACAAAAAAAGTGAGCTAAGGATATTAATCCGTCGTTCACTTGGAGACAGATTGCAAAGCCGTTCTCCTCAATTAAAACCCCCGATTATCTTAACGACAGTGTACAGGAAAATCAACTCGAAACTCTCATTCGCCAAAGGTCATCACCCTTTAAGATGTCACTACTTGACCTCTAAATGACCTTCAATCGTTAGTTGAGAGCGAGCCTTCTAAAGCAAACACTCCACGTTTTCTAACTCTCTGGCGATCGTCTTGGCTCCGCCGTAGCAACAACTGAAACATTAACAACTGGCAAAGCGGAGTTGAAAGCAATAGGACGGACTTTTAAAATCAATAAAGTGTCTAAACGCAATCTCTATACTCGGCGGTGACACCTTATTACAGCCGGGAGCATTATGCTCCAGCACTGACACCAAGTATATAGTGTTTTCATAAGGGTTCTTCAAGCGTTTGGGGGTTGAAGACGGACTTGACTTTCAAGCGCTAATGTTTGTCGGATGTAGCTCTTCCAACAACGATATTAAATGTAGTTGAAGTTTGGTGTCCTTAGTTTGTTGCCGATTAATTGAAAGTGAGGCTGACGCTGCTTTTGATGGATGAGGTGAAACTTCAGATCATTTTGATGAACGAAATGATGACTAATTTCTTTTCCTGTATAAGTTTAACCCACTACAAACCCTGATACGTTGCAAAGTACAGTCGCTCAAAAAAATATCCGAACACTACGGTTGATTACAGAATTCAGGAAAAAAATATCTGGCAACGTTTTTTTTTAGAAATGAGTGATCTGGTAACCTTCGTGTCACGTGACACGAAGTGGGTTTTACAATTTTTTTTAAACACAGAAAGAGCAGCCTGTGGTCTTGTAATGTTTGCAAAGTGTAGACCAGTCTATAGGACTGGACTGGAATTTACGAGCCTGGCGCGCTACCGACTGAGCCACCCCTGTCCCAATGTTATTGAATGTAGTTTCTGTTATATTCCTAAATGGCACCAAATTCCAGTCCTATAGACTGGTACTATCTGTAGTTTCCAGGTTCGAGTCCCAGCTGGGTCACACGCTGGATGACCTTGACGGGAGGCTACCATCTGTCTCCCAACAGCTGTTCCAGTGGGTCCCCTCCCCCAACCTTCTCTGAGCCTCCGAAGTCCTTGTGACCTGGCCATTTATCCCATTGTGTCCAAAAAAGTGCCACTCAGAAGTAAAACAATCCAACAACCCAATCTTCTCTGAGCCCTTGGGGTCCTTGTGACCTGATTATTTAGTGTGCAAAAAAAAAGATCTCTCAGAGATAAAAACACCGGACCCCACTGTTTTCATTCGTGCTACGTCGCAGGTTGGGTTGTTTTTCCTCTGATCGGCACTTTTTTGCACACCATGGGCTAAATTGCCAGGTCAACTGGACCCCAAAGGCTCAGAGAAGGTTGGGGGAGGGGACCCACTGGAACAGCTGTTGGGAGACAGATGATAGCCTCCCGTCAAGGCCATCCAGCGTGTTCTTTAACGTGCACAGGGTATGACTCTCCCGCACACGGGACCACGGCTTAACGTCCCATCCGACGAGCCGCGGTCTTTCCAAGCCCATCGGTGTCCCCTACTGACCTCGGGCAGGGCGAGGAGTTTTGCGGAGATAAATCTCAACGCTGACCCAGGTGGGACTCGAACCTGGAAACTACAGATTACGAGCCTGGCGCGCTACTGACAGCCACCCCCGCCTCCTACGTCACAGATTACTGAGAATTCCTTGCACGCCTTCAATCTTTACATCAGGTTTCAACCAGATTCCCTTGCAACCCAACACGCTAAACATTGAGCCCTAACAACTCCTCGAACAACAGAACTTTATTCCCCGTGCAACCCTTTCCAATTCCAAACAGGAAACTCTTCTTTTTTCAGGCCTCAAAAAGGAAGAAAGAAGTTTACAACTTCTCGTCACGTTGATAAGCGATATTAAGAGAGGCCACAGATAAAATGTGTTACGTTCGGCGAGGTCCAGTAGAGGCGGTGGGGGAGGGGGGGGGCGGTGACGAGAAAGTGTCAAGAATATTTCATTGTCAGGAGAAAAATAACGATTTTTGCAGAAAGCGCAGATAGAAAAGTGAAATGGCGACGGAAGTTTGCCACTGGCGTGTCCGAAAGCAAAAGCAAACGACGAGTGGACATTCTTTTGCTGTAGAGTGTTCTTCGTTTATTGACTGAAATGTCAATAGACGTCTTTCCCGTTGCAAAGCGGAGTTATCTCAAGGAAACTGGAAAGAAAAATTCTCTGTAAATTCTTAAAGCATCGATAGTGTCTGAGTTGGATTTTGTACTTTTAGAGTACACCTTGCTGTTGCTTGTGTGGATAATACGTGTCATCTGGTGGTAAACACTTACAGTCGCACAAAAAAGTATCCGAACACTACGGTTGATTACAGAATTCAGAAAATATATCTGGCAACGTTTTTTTAGAAATTAGTGATCTGGCAACCTTCGTGTCACGTGACACGGTTGCCAGATCACTAATTTCTAAAAAAAAATCGTTGCCAGATATTTTTCCTGAATTCTGTAATCAACCGTAGTGTTCGGATATTTTTTTAATATATATAATGCGTATGAATATATAATGCAATGAATATGGAGCGTGTGCAGTTACCGTTCACAGCAAACGGGAGCGGTTGCGGTTAATGTTCACAGCACATTGGATCGTGTGAGCTCACAAAGACCTAGATCGTGTGGGCTCACTCACGGAAATATTGAACGTGTGCAGTTACCGTTCACAGCAAACTAGAGCGTGTGCAGTTACTGCACACGCTCCAGTTTGCTGTGAACGGTAACTGGAGCGTGTACAGTTGCTGTACACGCTCCAGATATTTTGCCTGAATTCTGTAATCACGTGACACGAAGTTGCCAGATCACTGATTTCTAAAAAAATCGTTGCCAGATATTTTTTCTGTTTTCTGTAATCAACCATAGCGTTCGGATACTTTTTTGAGCGACTGTACCATGCGAGAGACAAGATTTGGCTACGTGGTAAGCGCGTCAGCCTCATAATCTGTAATTCCCAGGTTCGAGTCTCTGCCACTGTCCGAAATTTTCTTCGCTAACTCTCGTTCTGTCTTGGAAGAGATAAGGGACACTGATGAGATTGGGGAAAAGCCGCCGTCCGTCGCATAGGATGTAAAAGCCGCGGTCCCGTTGGCGGAAGAACACAATGGGCCGTGGCTTTACATCCGATGGGAAAAATGACGCTGTGTAGTCTAGATGGGAGGCTACCATCTGTCTCCTAACAACTGTGCGGTGGGTATCCTCCCCCCAACATTTTCTGAGCCCTTGGGGGTTAGTCCATTGTGTGCAAAAATGTGCCAGTCCGTGATTAAAGATCCTAAATAAGGTCCGAATCCACCACTCAATGTCGTACCGAAATATCTCTCCCCCCTCGGCAAGAAATGTCACGAGAGGGGGGGGGGTCTCTTTTGTTTATCTATGTTATTGTTATGAATTAAACGGATGAAAACTGAGTGTGAGTTCAAAAATAGTATTTAACAAATATAATTCTATAATAATGTAATATATTACAAAAAGTATGAATAAAAACATTTATATAAACTAAAGTAAACCAACAGAAATCATCATCAGCATAAAAATAAATCTTCAGAAGAACAAAACACCTTTTTACCATTCCTATAAAGTGAAAATAACACTTTTACAACATTCGATAAGTGGCACAATCATATCTGTGAATACACCTGCAATCTATAAAGAATAACCTTATCAGTTCGTAAACAAGGGTTGGGTTGTTTTACCTCTGAGCGGCACTTTTTTGCACGCAATGGGCTAAATGGCCAGGTCACATGGACCCCGAAGGCTCAGAGAAGGTTGGGGCAGGGGACCCACTGGAACAGCTGTTGGGAGACAGATGGTAGCCTCCCGCAAAGACCATCCAGCGTGTTCTTTAACGTGCACAGGGTATGGCTCTCCCGCACACGGGGCCACGGCTTAACGTCCCATCCGACGGACGGCGGCCTTTCCAAGCCCATCGGTGTCCCCTACTGACCGTGGGCAGGGCGGGGAATTTTGCGGAGATAAATCTCAACGCTGACCCAGGTGGGACTCGAACCTGGGAACGACAGATTATGAACCTGGCGCGCTACAGACTGAGCCACCCCCGCCCCTGTATAACTGTTGACACATGATATTTTAAAATATCTTCTATTAAGGTAAAAAAATAATTAACTAACAAATATATGGAGAAGCGAACATTTTGGAAACGGTACTTTTTTGCCGAGAAAAAACTGTAAGCAGGAGACAAACTAGAAGAAACAGCGAAATCGGCAACAGCAGCAATAACAAAGGTGGAAACAAAAATGATGGCAACAACAATAATAAACAGCGAAAATAACAGGAGTAACGCTCACAAAAGAATGAAGAGTATCTACCACACTGTTAAAACCTGCAACGACTATAATAAAAATAAAAAGAAATAAATATCCCCTCAAGCAGCTGCTTGCCACAGAGGTCTGACAGGAGCCTGTCAGTTTATATGCCATAGTAGAAGGTCTGTGAGGATGGCAGGACCTCAGCAGAAAAACGACACAAACAGCCATGCCTTACCCGGGGCTCGAACCCAGGTCCCGTAGATTAGTAGCCAAGCGCGCTAACCACTCGGCCACGGGACGGCTACAGTGGCATAAAACGTCAACAATAGGGATGAGTTCGAACTCGTGTTTTGTCGGTTCAAAATTATTTAAGTTTGAAATAGTTCTTAAAATTGTAAAAAAAAAGAAGTAGAAATATAAAATATTTTTTATTACAATTTCAAACTTTTAATCTAATTTTAGCTATCAAAAATAAGCACCAAACGGCTTTAACGAACGATTGCATTTTTAACAATGTTATCATGAAATTTCGGTTTCCACTAGTATTTCTAAATATTTTTCATTGCAAATTGCATTGATATTTCAGTTTTGTTGTAAAATGATAAGAATTGATAACGTAAAAATAAAACAAATCATTAGAGTTATGCATTTCTTTATATAGGTCGTATGATGCATGAGAGATCTTTTCCCCAAATCGGGTACAAGAATTGTCGAAATGGTTCCGGAATCAGGCTCGAAAAATTGAGCTCGAACTCATCCCTAGTCGACAACAATGGAGGCAACAATGACAATTCCTACAAAAACATGGGGCAGAGGTGGCTCAGTCGGTAACGCGCCAGGCTCGTAATATGCAGTTCTCAGGTTCGAGTCCCAGCTAGGTCAGCGTTGAGATTTATCTCCGCAAAACTCCCCGCATTGCCCTAGGTCAGTAAGGGACAACGATGGGCTTGGAAAGGCCGCCGTCCGTCGGATGGGACGTTAAGACGTGGCCCCGTGTGCGGGAGAGACAGAAATATTGAGCGTGTGCAGTTATCGTTCACAGCAAACTGGAGCGGTTGCGGTTAATGTTCACAGCACATTGGATCGTGTGAGCTCACAAAGACCTGGATCGTGTGGGCCCACTCACAGAAATATTGAACGTGTGCAGTTACCGTTCACAGCAAACTGGAGCGTGTGCAGTTACTGCACACGCTCCAGTTTGCTGTGAACGATAACTGGAGCGTGTACAGTTGCTGTACACGCTGTGCATGCTAAAGAACACTTGTCTTCGAATAGCTCTCGCTTTTTATAAATATCCTTTGTAAAATATAGTAAATATAACATTGGCAATATTATAGACAAATATCCTTTTTATATAATCTCCTTTCCTCAACCTTCTCTGACCCCTTGTGGGCTTGGAAAGGCTGCCGGCCATCGGATGTGTCGTTAAGCCGTGGCCCCGTGTGTGGGAGAGCAATACCTTGTGCACGTTAAAGAATACGCTGGATGGCCTTGACGGGAGGCTACCATCTGTCTCCCAATAGCTGTTCCAATGGGTCTCCTCCCCCAACCTTCTCTGAGACTTCGGGGTCCTTGTGACCTGGCCATTTAGCCCATGGTGTACAAAAAAGTGCTGCTCATAGGAAATAACCCAACCCATATCCTGCGCACTTTAAAGAACACTGGATGACCTTGACGGGTGCTAACGTCAAAGCTCTATAACTTCTAAAATATGTTTTTTTTCTTGCTTTTATTCTTGACTAAGAGCTGTTCAATGGGTCCCCTCCCCCCAAACCTCCTCTGAGTCCTTGAGGCCCTTGTGATCTAGCCATTTAGCCACTGTGTGCAAAAAAGTGCCGCTCAGAGGTAAAACAACCCAATCCGTTAACAACAGTGGAGACAATAGCAACAGAACAATGACAACAGCAGCGAAAATAACAAGCGAAGAGATAACGATTGCTGACAACCATGACAGCAACAATGGAGGTTGGGTTGTTTTAAATCTGAGCGGCACTTTTTTGCACACCATGGGCTAAATGGCCAGGTCACATGGACCCCGAAGGCTCAGAGAAGGTTGGGGGAGGGGACCCACTGTAACAGCTGTTGGGAGACAGATGGCAGCCTCCCGTCATGGCCATCCAGCGTGTTCTTTAACGTGCACAGGGTATGGCTCTCCCGCACACGGGGCCACGGCTTAACGTCCCATCCGACGGACGGCGGCCTTTCCAGGCCCACAAGGGCTCAGGGAAGGTTGAGGAAAGGAGATTATATAAAAAGGATATTTGTCTATAATATTGCCAATGTTATATTTACTATATTTTACAAAGGATATTTATAAAAAGCGAGAGCTATTCGAAGACAAGTGTTCTTTAGCATGCACAGCGTGTACAGCAACTGTACACGCTCCAGTTACCGTTCACAGCAAACTGAACACTGATATATGAACTGTGCAGTTACTGCACACGCTCCAGTTTGCTGTGAACGGTAACTGCACACGCTCAATATTTCTGTGAGTGGGCCCACACGATCCAGGTTTTTGTGAGCTCTCACGATCCAATGTGCTGTGAACATTAACCGCAACTGCTCCAGTTTGCTGTGAACGGTAACTGCACACGCTCAATATTTCTGTCTCTCCCGCACACGGGACCACGGCTTAACGTCCCATCCGACGGACGGCGGCCTTTCCACGCCCATCGGTGTCCCCTACTGACCGTGAGCAGGGCGGGGAATTTTGCGGAGATAAATCTCAACGCTGACCCAGCTGGGACTCGAACCTGGGAACTGCAGATTACGAACCTTGCGCGCTACCGACTGAGCCACCCCCGCCCCCAACAATGAAGCAGACGCGAGAAGAAATGGCAAAACAACGGTGCATTATTTGATGATCATTAAGCCTAATTCTAAAAATTTTTCTGCTTATGTCTTTACTCGTGGCAAAAATTACGAAGAGAATTTTGGTGGTATCTGTGATTAGCGGTTATCTTATTTCTTGCTCCATCAGAAATTCGAGCAATTGATGATCTGTTGTCGCCATCTTGGCGAACCCCTCCCCCATGGGAACGACGTTTACGATGAATCGATATTCGTTTATGACACGTACGATAAAGGTGTGGGAATATCTGTCTGTGTGTGACTGCAGCGCGCGCAATCTCGTGCCCTTGTTACATCAGTTTGCTCAGTCGACGAGATTTAATGAATTTTGGGAACAAGCGGCGAGATCCGTTGAAGACAGGGGCAAGCGAACGAGAAATTAATTTATCATCATGGACATCATCCTTTACAGGAAGTAGGGGGGGGGAGTTCAGTTGCTTTTTATTGGACTTGGATTTTAAAATCTTCTCATATCACTTAAAGAATGTCACTTTAGAGAAACAGGGTTGTTGGTTGGGTTGTTTTACCTCTGAGCGGCACTTTTTTGCACACCATGGGCTAAATGGCCAGGTCACATGGACCCCGAAAGACTCAGAGAAGGTTGGGGGAGGGGACCCACTGGAACGGCTGTTTGGAGACAGATGGTAGCCTCCCGTCAAGGCCATCCAGCGTGTTCTTTAACGTGCACAGGGTATGGCTCTCCCGCACACGGGGCCACGGCTTAACGTCCCATCCGACGGACGGAGGCCTTTCCAAGCCCATCGGTGTCCCCTACTGACCGTGGGCAGGGCGAGGAATTTTGCGGAGATAAATCTCAACGCTGACCCAGCTGGGACTCGAACCTGGGAGCTACAGATTACGAGCCTGGCGCGCTACCGACTGAGCCACCAACGCCCCACTTTAGAGAAACAACTGCATATTTTTTTAATATAAGTTAAACCTGGATGCTGATTACATCAACAACAGCAATATTCTAAAGGAGTTGAACCTTGATAATCCGAATCCGGATTAAACGAACAGTGCATTTTAATATACTGGAACCTCTGTAAGTGGAATCTTGATTATACCAATAGGAATATTCCAAGAAAATAAAACCTTGATTATTCGGACTCTGATTATAACAACAGGATTAAACGAACAGTGCATTTTAATATACTGGAAACTCTGTAAGTGGAATCTTGATTATACGAATAGGAATATTCCAAGAAAATAAAACCTTGATTATTCGGACTCTGATTATAACAACAGGAATATTTTAATAAAGTTAAACGTCGATAATCCGAACTTTGATCATCTGAACAGGAAAATTCTAATACAACAGAAACTCGATTATTTTGATCCTGATTATAAGAATATTCCAAATACAACAGAACCTTGATTATTAGGACTTTGCTAATAACAGCAGGAATATTGCAATGGAGTTAAACCTCTATAATAAGAATCCTGGGTATTACGAACAATAATATTCTAATACACAAAACCTCCATTATTCGGATTTTGATTATAAGAATATTACTGTAGAAAAGACCATTGGTTATTTGGGATTCTACTTACAAAAGCAGAAATATGCTAAAGAAGGCAAACGTCGATTTTCTTGATCCTGACATTGCATACAGGAATGTTGTAGTAAAATAAATCCTCCCCCCCCACAAGCAAGCAGTTGCACAGATGTCTGACAGGAGCCTGTCAGTTTATATGGAATAGTAGATCTGTGAGGAAGGCAGGCCCTCAGCAGAAAACAACACGAACATCCATGCCTTACCCGGGGCTCGAACCCAGGTCCCTTACATTAGTAGGCATGTGCGCTAACCCGGGGCTCGAACCAGGTCCCTTAGATTAGTAGCCAAGTGCGCTAACCACTCGGCCATAGGATAGCGTGATTATTTTGATTTTTAATAAACCAACATGAATATTCTAAAACAACCTTCCCATATTTACACAGTTCTTGATTTAAACAATTTCAGATTTGAACGGTGAAGAAAACGCAACCAGTTTCGTTTTACACGAAGTTACTCTCGGTTTTACACGGTGCAAGTTGCTCAAAAAAATATCCGAACACTATGGTTGATTACAGAATTCTGAAAAAATATCTGGCAAAGATTTTTTTTTTAGAAATTAGTGATCTGGCAACCTTCGTGTCACGTGACACGAAAGTGGTAGTACCAAAAATATCTTTTCTGAAAGTAATACCGAAAAAAAATAAAGTTTCAGAAAGTGGTATTTAAGGGGAAAAAAAAGAATTTTTTTTTTATAAAAGTGATACCGAAAGAAATTACGTTTTTTTTCGGTATGTGGTACAGAAAATATATCTTTTCTGAAAGTGTACCGATAAAATATCTTTCTGAAAGTGGTACCGAAAAATATCTTTTCCAAAAGTGGTACAGAAAAAAACCTTTTCTGAAAGTGGTATCGAATATGATATAAAAAAATGCTTTTCCCCGAAGGTGAGTGCATAAAATATCTTCTCTGAAAGTGCCATCAAAATATCTGTTCCAAAGGTACTTATCTAATATTCATTTTCTAAGAAGTGATATCTAAAATGTCTCCTCTAAGGGTGACACCAAAATGTATGTTCCAAAAGTGTTATCTAAAAACATTTCTTTTCTAAAAAATGGTACCTAAAATGCCTTCTTTGAATGTGACACCAAAAAAAGCTCTGCTCCAAAGGTGTTATCTAAAATTAGGTATCATTTAGGTATCACTAAGAAGTGGTACCTAAAATGTCTTCTCTGAAACACAGGATATTATTTTGTCCGAATATAGATAGAAATTTCTTACGGTTAAAAAGAACTGTTTCTGTTAATGTGTTCACCATTTCCTTACACCGAGTTCTGTGGATTCATTTGAGTGGCCCAGATAAAGTTTCCTCATCAATGAAACTAAACCACTTTCTTCCAAGATGAGATCTCTTTCCTCTCTGTTCCATCATCTCGAGCCCAATGACGTCACAAAACCAACCGAACCTGAAAGGGACGACGATTTCCTAAGCTCCATAGTTACTGGCGATGGCAGTCTGTTACCATGGCGACAAGATACAATGGGCTTATCGAGGCTAAGAAGATTCACGTGACCTCTTCCGCCGACTAGAAACACGTCAGCTGACCGTCATGTGCGTCGGCCTCGGTCATGTGAGTGTGACGTACGAGCTGCGAGTTCAATATGCGGCGAGAATTGGGGGCATGATCATGACGAAATTTGTCAAGAAAACAGTGGTGCTTTTCATTGGTCAGAAACTCGAAAATTTGGAATTGTAAGTGGAGAAAATGCCGTGTTCGAAAGTTCACAGGGGGTAAGAGAGGGGGGGGGGTGAAATTTTGACCCAGATGGGGTCGGCGTTGGTCAGTCTTTAACCATCAGACTCGAACCAGATACTGTTCTCAGGTTCGAGTTCTCAGGTTCGAGTCACGAAGTCCCCCTGGGTTGAAATTTTCTCCACTGATTCCCTGTTGGTGTAAAAGAGGATACTAATGAGCTTGGAAAGACAGCCGTCCATAGAATGGGACGTTAATCCGTGGTCTGTGTGAAATAAACTTCTATCCGTCTCTTAACAACTGTCTAGTATATCCCCTTTCTCTATACAACTTTGAGACTTTGGAGATTTTGTGACTTGGCCTTTAGTCGATTATGGGCAAAAAAGTGTAACTCAGAGTTAATATAACGAAAACAGTAGATTTGGATAAAATTCTTCTCTGCAGGACCCGGATCTAGAAGAAACTTAGGGAGGGGAGGTGGAGGTGGGAACAAACTCAATCGAGCTGGGAAAAAATGAATTTCAGGGGGGGGGGGGTCAAGAGACTGCATTGCTATTTTAATGAAACACTTCCCCCCTCCGTCTAAAAGATTTTTTTTAAACACGTCTTGAGAAATGCATGAATAATTCATAAGTTTAATCCTTCTCTGCAGTTTTTTTGCGTCCTATTATCCTTAACAAATATAACTCTCCAGGGGATGCCCTCCCCTTATTAACAACACTCTTAGGGGGTATGCCCTCCCCTACTTAACAACACTCTCAGGGGGTATGCCCTCCCCTACTTAACAACACTCTCAGGGGGTATGCGCTCTCCTACTTAACAACACTCTCAGGGGGAATGCCCTCCCCTACTTAACAACACTCTCAAGGGGTATGCCCTCCCCTACTTAACAACACTCTCAAGGGGTATGCCCTCCCCTACTTAACAACACTCTCAGGGGGTATGCCCTCCCCTACTTAACAACATTCTCAGGGGGTATGCGCTCTCCTACTTAACAAAACTCTCAAGGGGTATGCCCTCCCCTACTTAACAACACTCTCAGGGGGTATGCCCTCCCCTACTTAACAACACTCTCAAGGGGTATGCCCTCCCCTACTTAACAACACTCTCAAGGGGTATGCCCTCCCCTACTTAACAACATTCTCAGGGGGTATGCCCTCCCCTACTTAACAACACTCTCAAGGGGTATGCCCTCCCCTACTTAACAACACTCTCAAGGGGTATGCCCTCCCCTACTTAACAACACTCTCAAGGGGTATGCCCTCCCCTACTTAACAACACTCTCAGGGGGTATGCCTTCCCCTACTTAACAACACTCTCAGGGGGTATGCCCTCCCCTACTTAACAACACTCTCAAGGGGTATGCCCTCCCCTACTTAACAACATTCTCAAGAGGTATGCCCTCCCCTACTTAACAACACTCTGAAGGGGTATGCCCTCCCCTACTTAACAACACTCTGAAGGGGTATGCCCTCCCCTACTTCACAACACTCTCAAGGGGTATGCCCTCCCCTGTTTAACAACACTCTCAAGGGCTATGCCCTCGAGAGTCTTAGGGGGTATGCCTTCCCCTACTTAACAACACTCTCAAGGGCTATGCCCTCCCCTACTTAACAACACTCTTAAGGGGTATGCGCTCCCCTACTTAACAACACTCTCAAGGGGTATCCCTCCCCTACTTAACAACACTCTCAAGGGGTATGCCCGCCCCTACTTAACAACACTCTCAAGGGGTATGCCCTCTTTTACTTAACAACACTCTCAAGGGGTATGCCCTCTCCTACTTAACAACACTCTCAGGGGGGAATGCCCTCCCCTACTTAACAATACTCTCAGGGGGAATGCCCTCCCCTACTTAACAACACTCTCAAAGGGTATGCCCTCTCCTACTTAACAACACTCTCAAGGGGTATGCCCTCTCCTACGTAACAACACTCTCAACGGGTATGCCCTCCCCTAGATTCGGCCGTGTTTCTCTGCATTCAGGTGAAATGCGCTCTAACACCTTGGAAATGCCACGAATTTTTTGAAAAATAATTATTAATTAGAGGAAAGAATTAAGATTTATTTAATAAGGAATAAAAAGTAATAGCTCAATACTTTAATGAGTATTAATAAATCTATAAATGGAGCGCCTACATTCAGCCATGCCTGGATGATACAAGCGCGCAACATTTGTTGTTAGCAGAGTTTGAGCGAGGTCGTATAGTTGGTCTTAGGGAAGCAGGTTGGTCTTTTCGTCAAATTGGACGAGAGGTATGGACAGTGGTATGATGGTGGCGTCGATGGTCAGAAGAGCATTCGCACACTCGCAGACGTGGTTCCAGGCAACACAGAGTTACGAACGCACGAGAGGATCGACGTACCAGGAGGGCGATGGTGGCAGAGCGGATGGCTCATCATCATCATCATCCTCAAGCAGCCATGGGCTACGGAGATCCAACCAGACCGTGCAATTTAGTTCTCCAAGCAAGTCTATCCTGAGCTACATCTACTGCATCTGACCACTGCACACCAATTCTAACAAGGTCCTGTTTGACATTGTGTGCCCACCGCATCCTAGGTCTCCCGTTCTTTCTGAGGCCTTTAGGCACACTGTTCATAACCTTATTCGTCAATCTATATCCATAACATGGCCAAACCAACGGAATCTCTCTCTGCACAATATGCTGCTTAAAGGAGGTTGCAGACTCCTTTGCCTAACCTCATCATTAGTTACAAAGTTAAACCACCTAATACCCAAGATACTGCGTAAACATCTAGAATCAAAAGCATCTAGTTTCCTGTTATCTTGTTTACACAGCGTCCAAGTTTCACTACCATAACTAACCCTGTGACATGAAGGTTGCCAGATCACAAATTTCTAAAAAAAAAATCGTTGCCAGATATTTTTTCTGAATTCTGTAACCAACCATAGTGTTCGGATATTTATTTGAGCGACTGTGTGTAAATTTTGCAAGAAAATGAAAAAAATCCATGGTTAACTCACAGATTAGCTGTAGAAATAGATTTCAACAATTATTAAAAACTTCTGAAATGCATGGTTTAATGGTTAGACCGCTCTGGCATGTATCTAGAGAGTTTCGGGTTCGATTCCCGCTGCATCAGCAATAATTTTTTTCAGAAGTTTTTAAAAATCCATGGACGTTTTTAAGGGAAGGGGCTACCAGCGTGCAAATTAGGATTGTTATGAAAGAGAGCATGGCTGCCACCCATTTCAGTTTCAGTCAGTCTAGCATTAACTTCAGGAGCAATTTGATTTCATTACGTTACAAATACGACATAAAAGATGTTGGGTACGGTGGAGTTGGATTGGATTGTTTTGCCTCTGAGCGGCACTTTTTTGCACACCATGGGCTAAATGGCCAGGCCACAAGGACCCCGAAGGCTCAGAGAAGGTTGGGGGAGGGGACCCACTGGAACAGCTGTTGGGAGACAGATGGTAGTCTCCCATCAAGGCCATCCAGCGTGTTCTTTAACGTGCACAGGGTATGGCTCTTCCGCACACAGGGCCACGGCTTAACGTCCCATCCGACGGACGACGGCCTTTCCAAGCCCATCGGTGTCCCTACTGACCGTCTCATCCCGCATACCCTCCCCCCAATTTGGGGACCGATGGCGACACCGATGGGCGACTGACCCATCGGTGTCCCCTACTGACCATCCCCTACTGACCTACTGACCGTACTGACCGTGGGCAGGACGGCGAAAGGTACGGTGGTGAGATATACGTAACATCCCACATTGAAGTACCGGGGGAGCTCGATGTATCACAAAATGTACTCTCAAGACTTTCGAGACCATTTCAAGAGACAGGAGAGGTTTGACGTAGCCTACGATAAAGTTTTCTTAACGACGCTTACCCGCCCTGCCCACGATCAGTAGGGGGACACCGATGGGCTTGGACAAGGCCGCTGTCCGTCGGATGGGACGTTAAGCCGTGGCACCGTGGGTGGGAGAGACAGAAATATTGAGCGTGTGCAGTTACCGTTCACAGCAATCTGGAGCGGTTGCGGTTAATGTTCACAGCACATTGGATTGTGTGAGCTCACAAAAACCTGGATCGTGTGGGCCCACTCACAGAAATATTGAGCGTGTGCAGTTACCGTTCACAGCAAACTGGAGCGGTTGCGGTTAATGTTTACAGCACATTGGATTGTGTGAGCTCACAAAAACCTGGATCGTGTGGGCCCACTCACAGAAATATTGATCGTGTGCAGTTACCGTTCACAGCAAACTGGAGCGATTGCGGTTAATGTTCACAGCACATTGGATCGTGTGAGCTCACAAAAACCTGGATCGTGTGGGTCCCACTCACAGAAATATTGAGCGTGTGCAGTTACCGTTCACAGCAAACTGGAGTGGTTGCGGTTAATGTTCACAGCACATTGGATTGTGTGAGCTCACAAAAACCTGGATCGTGTGGGCCCACTCACAGAAATATTGAGCGTGTGCAGTTACCGTTCACAGCAAACTGGAGCGATTGCGGTTAATGTTCACAGCACATTGGATCGTGTGAGCTCGCAAAAACCTGGATCGTGTGGGTCCCACTCACAGAAATATTGAGCGTGTGCAGTTACCGTTCACAGCAATCTGGAGCGGTTGCGATTAATGTTCACAGCACATTGGATTGTGTGAGCTCACAAAAACCTGGATCGTGTGGGCCCACTCACAGAAATATTGAGCGTGTGCAGTTACCGTTCACAGCAAACTGGAGCGATTGCGGTTAATGTTCACAGCACATTGGATTGTGTGAGCTCACAAAAACCTGGATCGTGTGGGTCCCACTCACAGAAATATTGAGCGTGTGCAGTTACCATTCACAGCAAACTGGAGCGGTTGCGGTTAATGTTCAGAGCACATTGGATCGTGTGAGCTCACAAAGACCTCGATCGTGTGGGCCCACTCACGGAAATATTGAGCATGTGCAGTTACCGTTCACAGCAAACTGGAGCGTGTGCAGTAACTGCACACGCTCCAGTTTGCTGTTAACGGTAACTGGAGCGTGTACAGTTGCTGTACACGTTGTGCATGCTAAAGAACACTTGTCTTCAAATAGCTCTCGCTTTTTATAAATATCCTTCGTAAAATATAGTAAATATAACATTGGCAATATTATAGTCAAATATCCTTTTTATATAAGCTCCTTTCCTCAACCTTCTCTGAGCCCTTGTGGGCTTGGAAAGGCCGCCGTCCGTCGGATGGGACGTTAAGCCGTGGCCCGTGTACGGGAGAGCCATACCCTGTGCACTTTAAGAAACACGCTGAATGGCCTTGACGGAAAGCTACCATCTGTTCGC
The DNA here is from genome assembly GCA_038380435.1 of Ryuthela nishihirai. Taxonomy (NCBI): domain Eukaryota; kingdom Metazoa; phylum Arthropoda; class Arachnida; order Araneae; family Heptathelidae; genus Ryuthela; species Ryuthela nishihirai. The sequence goes on along the minus strand of JAWZYU010000430.1, from coordinate 628 downwards.
AACAGCTGTTTCAGTGGGTCCCCTCCCCCAACCTTCTCTGAGCCTTCGGGGTCCTTGTGACCTGGTCATTTAGCTCATTGTGTGCAAAAAAAGTGCCGCTCAGAGGTAAAACAACCCAACCCAAATCTTAACGACGCAATTGCTCAGGACCACCGCTACCTGTCTCAAACAGAAGAAAACAGGGAAATAGCACCTAGGCCATTGTCTCTTGTACTGACAGCATCTAAGCTCTGAATCTATCATAGGAAAGTGGCTTCATTCTGCTGAGCATTCTGTAAACTACAACGTTCAATGGCAAAATTGAATGATCTACATCCTCCTATAGATTGATCAATGAACGACAACATCCAATATTTCGTATAGTTATGTAGATGGAAACATTCAACGACAGCATCGAATTCTTTACATCCTCCTAAAAATTGATCATTGAACGGAAAAATCCGGGCCTCCTTATTATTAAGTAGGAGGGATCAATCAATAACAACATCCTGTGGTCTGCATCCTCTAAAGTTCATTTAATGACAACGTCAGACCTTCTGAATCATTCTGTAGATGGCGACATTCAATGATGTATCATCCCCTAATAGATTGATCAGTGAATGGCAAAATCCCATCCTCCTTATTATTC